>MU278769.1:0-10033 GCA_022385745.1 Cubamyces sp. BRFM 1775 | reverse complement strand
GATAGAGTAAGTCCGCCTTGATGCCGGTCCGCTTCGCACGACGGATCGCCAACTTGCTCTGACGCTGTGCGTATAGGCCGTTGTTAGAGACAGGCCTGGGCGCACCTTGCGGCGACGCCTGTTGCGCCTTCTCAGACGGAACCTCTCCGTAGCCGGAAGATTGTCGGGAGCGAAGTAGGGATAAGCCGAGGAATACAAGGCCTCTGAGGTCGGCATCGGAGATGAGGTGACGCTCCTCGTCGTAGCTGAAGAGCGATGAGGTGCGTGACGATTGTGACTGAGAGCAGAGGCTGGGAGTGCGGGGACCACATTCAGGTTCGTTGTACGCCACAGGCGCAGACGCAGAAGGCTCAGAGGTCAACGGGCTGGTCTGAACCTGTGGATTGGGAGTCGGAGTACAGAGCTCGCTACAAGCGAGTGGAGTGAAGCGAGAAGTAAGTGGCAAGATGAGTCCTTGCGGGTACTCTTGGAGGAGTTCTGCGATATACCGTGTCAATCCGTAAATCAGGCAGGCGTAGGAGAGCGGTAGACTAACCCATCGAGTATGGAGATATAGAGCGCTTAGCCGGATAGCCCTGAGCTTCAAGAAGCTTGCGCTTGCCCGATTGTACTTTCTGCAGCCGATGCTGTCAATATCGACGATTGAACTAGGCAGAAGGCGGCAAAGTACTCACAGCCAGGTTTGCTCTGATGTCGTTCAGTTTGAGGCAAATATCGGATATCTTGCCCGATAAGCCCCGGTACCAGTGCCGGACGTCCTGGCGCCACGTAGAGGCACCGTAACCCTCTGCGCACGCTTCATCGACTTCACCTTTGATGCTATGTCGGTTACTGGATCAGATATGGCAACGTCGTAAAGAGGTTACTCTCACGTTCGAATGACGACATGGAACTTGTGTATTTCAGGGTCGTCAGTGAAGAGACCCTCCCGTAGTCCGGTGACGAAAGACCTCTGAGTATCATGGAGGAGGCTCTCTAGGCCGGGTAACAACGCCCGTGGAAGGCAGGTATTCAACCAAGCAATGAAGACGGGGATCAGACTCGCCGTTCCGACGACCGCGGCGATAGCTCCCCAGACATTGAAACCGAAGTCAGACATCTGCAGTCGAGCGCGGATGTGCAGCAACCCTCAGAAGATACGCGTCTATTCAGCTGGGGGAGAAGGGCAGCAGGTAGCGAACAGGAAAAGATTTGGAGAGAGGTGGGAGGTCCCGTGAAAGATGAAGAGGAGATATCATCGCCTCGCCTCATCGTCTTTTATACATTTCCTTGTGTTGAGTCGGCTATTGTCGAGCTACCCAAAGAGCGCGGATGGCACATGCACGTTCACAGTCTGTTCATACAAGAAGCGCTTCCCAGTTCCACGAGGCATGTAGGTGGCGTCGATGCGAGGGCTTGCGAGGGTAAGTCAAGCGTCGGCGGTTCATGCCGGATAGGCGCCAGAAGGTGGTCCGTAGTACTTGAACGCAGCTACCAAATACGGAAAGGCACCCTTCGGCCACGTTGTTATCGCGAACTGCCGTAGCGTGCGCGGCTGAGAACTGTGCTTTCTGTGTTCTCGCTTTCAGTCCATGTCTGCATCGCAGAAGCCTAAACAGCTCCCTATATATGCTTTTCTATCTGATGCAGCCGTTGAGCGTTATGCGCGTATGACGCGCGAAGGCCACTTTAACCTAGCTTCCTTCGAGGTTTTCTGGCAACAGCGTCACAAATACTTGGAAGATGCCGGGTATCTACTGCGGCCTCGGTACATACCCAACTGGAAGCCATCTTGGATAGGGACGAACTTGGATCCGACGTATTGCGAAGACTCGATCATGCTCCAGGTACGTAGGCCCCTTCCGTGCGCTCCGAGTCGTTGCTTGACAGACCCTTTCCCAGGAGCATCAGGTCATGGACGCTACCCGTTCTGAGACCAACGAAGTTGTTGCTATCAAGACTTTCACGAAGGATACAGAGGAGCTGCAAATTGCTCAGTTCTTCTCTGCCCTCAAAGATCCCATGAACCATTGTGTCCCAATACACCAGATTCTTCCGGATCCCTTCGATCACGAGAAGGCGCTCATGGTAATGCCATACCTACGGCCTTGTAAGAACCCGGATTGGAGCACCCTCGGCGACGTAGTTGACTTCGTCACACAGACGCTAGAGGTGAGTTGGAAAATGGTCACGGCTAACATTCGTCCTGTCAACCTCACACCGCTCAGGGCCTAACTTTCATGCATCGTCATCGTGTAGCCCATTGGTGAGCGTGCGCCGTTCACTCCGCGTCCTCTACATCTTCTCATCATGTTGACAGCGATATAGCCACCCCGAACATCATGATGGACGCCAGGCCGCTCTACCCACACGGGCATCATCCGGTCCGCCTCAACTTCGCTCCAGATGGAATGCATCGCGTAACACCCCTTCCTCGTGCGGGACGCTCCATACGCTACTTCTATATCGACTTTGGACTTGCCCTGCAATTCCAGCCCGGGGCCACACCTACCGCTCTTGGCCGGGTCGGGCGAGACAGGGAAGTGCCGGAGCTGTCCGACACGATCCCATACGATCCCTTCAAAGTTGATATCTACGCTCTTGGGCATCTCTACTCGCAAGAGTTCGAGCAGGTAAGCGGTACTCTACCCAGATCTCCCTACCTTGGTCGCTAACGCGGGACGTTCTGCTAGAAATATGACAGCATGGAGTTCCTTATCCCGTTGATAGAACTCATGACGCGAAGGGAACCGACCCAACGTGCGGATGCGGAGCAGCTCCTCCTGAAGTGGGAAGAGATCCGGCGCGACCTGAACAAGTCGACCTTCCGCTGGCGCTTGGCGCCGAAAGGGGAACCGGCGATCGAACGCGTACTCAACGACACCGTCTCCGTGGCCTGGCACGGGATCAATCACCTAAAGAGTCTTGTCAGCTAGCAGGGTCCCAGCTTAGGGTATGTCGTATCGCCGTTGTTTTCCGTCTCTGACTCATGGTGACGTCGCCCACAGCTTCATGCGGCCACCCTGTATCGCTTTCACTGTCATCATCGGATTCTCCACCTCGTTGTCGCTGTGCCCACTTGCTGAACTGTAGCCGCTATCGTTCTTGTACACCACCGTCTTCGACTCTAGGATATGTATGTATAATACCCCGAAGCGCCTGCGGACAGCTGTAGAATCGGTGGGCATCCTTCCAATCAGCCTGTCTCGAATATGGTCGCTGACCCTGAGACAGATACTACTGGAATATACGTGCTGGTCATCTCTCTTCCCCATGCCTCGCTACCGTGATATCTGGCTCTCGTGCGCCATCCCTATGCGAGATTGTAGAAGCAAATCAACACAGGCGGACGTGCACCTGAAGACGCGACTGGTCTGCTACGTACTATGACTGCGTCACCTGTCCGACGTGTTGGACCAAGCGATATGAACAGCGCCTTCGTGGGTCATGGTTCCGACATAGCCGCTGCCCGGGAGATACGCCCACACAGCTGCGGCACTGCAATGCAAAGCAGCCAGTGTTAAGGCGAGGTCGCAGAGATGATTGCGGTGTCGTAATTCTCAATCGCAACGCATATGCACGCTCCACGTATCACCTCCGCCTTCGCTTTGCATGCTGCGACGCCGCTCCCGCACCTGCCTTGCGCGAGTCTTGGAACATAGACGAAGAATACCATACTACCCAGCATTCGATACAGGACAGGCGGCTTTAGACGCACAGATAGTGAGTCAGTTTCCGTCATTCACATGCTCCATCCTCCTCTACGGCGTGGTTGATCTGAATGCGAATGGCCCAGGCATGGACTCCTCATCTGCATCAAGCGAATGCGACGCCAAAGTGGGGTACATGAGCATGGGCATGGCACACGTTGCGGGACTCGTGCCCTCGGCGCCCACTGACATCTACTGCGGCCGCGGGACCTGTACGAAGCTTCTGTCTGCATAAGGCATGCCCTACCCTTACTGCGCCCATGGGTAAATCCGATCTGCGGCACGACGCGTCAGCTTCGGGGTAGTTTCCGAGGGGCCGGCGGAGCCCAGTTGGTTTATGAGTTGTGTGCGCGATGAGATGCCTCATCTTCGGCGCTCCACCCTCCGCCGCAGCGCTCGCTCGAGAGCAGCCGTCACTAGATGCAGTTTATGCTTTGGTTCTGGCACAGCGAGACGATGACATGCGATGACACGCAACAAGGACCACCATCCAGCACGAAGCGAGGGCCAGTCGTGTACATTGCCAGCTTGGTTGATTCATCGATGTGCTACCGGTGCATACGGATGGCAACAAGGCAGACGGTGGAAACGACTGGGAACAAGTCTATGCATCAAATTAGCGACGGCGAAATAGAAGGGCCCGGGCCGGGAGCCTTCTGCAACACGGGACTGACCTTCCTTGCAGGATGATAACTCAAGGCACGCCCGGCCAGTGAAGGCTGTTACTTTTCGAACACGAGGTCTGGAGGTGCTGTGAGCGTGGAGGTGACTCGCGGGCGTTGCGGCATCTTCCTACCTCAGGCCTCAGGCTGCAGGTCGACCATCTTCGGCGCCACCACAGAGATCTCTGCCTATCGAGGTTCAACCCTCGTTCGCCGGCGGAGTGCAGCTGCATCAACGAAGCGTGCGGGTCGTATCGTGGCGCAATGTAGCAGAATATGGCCAACGCCGACCCTCGTAACGCAAGACGTCAAGCGAGGGCTAGGGCGAAGTCGGGTTTGGAGGAATCGGTGGTGATACAATCGATGGACAAGCGTCCTACAGTCCGGACCAGCCTTCCGGTGGCGTGTGGCGTCCGAGAAGTGCGGGACGTCCCAGCACAGTCGGCTCTGCTCGACAACAGCAACTTCGATAGCAGCGATAAGTACAGACACAATAGCACGATACAGCACAAATCACAAAGTCCTTGTTGTCAACACCAGGGCGACAACGATAACAGCGAGAACATCAGTACTACGACGCCTTGAGCATACAGGACAGCGTGAGTAGCAATAGACTGAGTCGAAGAAGACGAGGAACACAAGAGAGATAGAGGGAAGCATACGCGAGAGATACAGGGGAAAGAGAGAGATAGAGATAGAGATAGAGATAGAGAGAGGAGCGGGAGAACGTGTATGAAGGAGTTGCCCTTCCTCTTGAAGCTGCAACGAAGTACGCAGCGAGCAAGGACAAGGGAGACGAGGACCTGGCGCGCCACTGTGAAGTGTATGCTGAACACAGCAGGCACCGGATTGATGAGGCACCAGTGCTGGTGGCATGCACTCTCTCGGGTGGATCTAGTATGGTTGCAGGAGGGGTTGCGTACATTGCCAGAAGACTGAAGGACGGTGAGCCGCAATGCCCCTGCTCGCAACAGAAGGACAAGCAGTGCAAGCAGGCAAGCGGGGGCCAGGAGAGTAGGCTGAGCAGCACGAGCGAGGGATTACACCAATGACGAAGATAGCCGTGGACAATAACGAGATACCTGATGGGTCGAGGATGAAGCGTTCAGATATCAATGGACTCATGGGAGTCTTCGCATTCACCTATGTCGGCGGTGAAAGGCACCAGGGACTCGGGATCTATGTGAACATGGGGGCTTGTATCCTTGACATGTGCGTGGAGGCGCATGCCATAGATGCGCTTGACAACGCGAACGAGTTCTCTGAGACGCCTGCGATTGATAGACGCGGGACTGGTGGCATCGTCGGAGGGGGGCGGAACATAGTAGAGCTTCCTCCCGAGCTCCAACAAGACATCACTAGGTCGAGCCGCGCGTTGACTCTCCGAATCCACCGTCATAAATGAAAGGGCTACCGACAGAAGGCTTTGGAGGTCCTCATCTGAGATCAGATGGTGGGTAGGCTGCCCGGACGACTGCTCAACTGAGTGATCGGTGGAGCCGCCCATAGTATCATGCAAGCCCCAAGACGGATATGCCCATTTCTCTAGTACCGTCTGAGGGCAAGCGTCTCGTCCCAACAGTGACAAGGGATTGGGAAGACGCGACATGTGTTGGCTCGCTAGGGATCGAGCACGCATTGCTGTGACTACGGTGAGACCATATATCTCAAAGTACCGGTGGCACTCACCTCGATGGTCTGACAACAACGGTAGGTCGGGTACACAGTTCTCAGAGGCTAAGCGCTTTCGTTCTTGAGAGCTCCTGTCCTGCATTAGTGGGATGAGTATCGTACTGTCTCACGGTGCATATTTTACGCACAGCTAACTTGGCCTGAATAAAGTTGAGCTCTTCGCACAGAGCTGTAATCTGTCCAGATAGGCCCTCTCGCCAATCGTTGACGTTCTCGCGGAACATCTTGGCGGAGTGTACTCGAGCGCGTATGTCAAGCATTTGTGTATACGCTCTGATAATAACTTCAGCCGTAGAGCGTGTGCGGAGGGCCACGGAGAGGTACTCACGACCCAAGGTTGGTGTTGAAGCGATCTAGCTCGCCCTCGTCAGTGAACACGCCCTCTAAGATGGCCCTGACGAAAAGCCCTTCAGTTTCGTAAAACGTGAAGATGAAGCCAGGTAGCAATGCAGCTGGCAGACGAGTTCGGAACCAGATGAAGAAGGTCGGGAATAAGGTGATGGTCCCGATGACTGCCGCGACCGCGCCCCAGACGTTGAAGGCCAGGTCCGACATGGTGGAGTGAGGTGTGGCGCACAGATGCTGGACCACAGTGGAACAGATGGGGGGTGTTTGGGAGGCACAGATAGACGAAGAGATGAGAGATACTTGGTAGTGACCACCATTATATGTGGCATCAACAAAGGCCTGTCAATATTTGAAACGTGGACGACGCATGCATCGATACTCGAACAAACGTCATATGCCCAGCGGCCTACCAGTTGCACAAGCACAGAGCAGAGAGAAGATGTGACAGCGCCCTGCAAAACGATAGATAGTGGACAAGAACGCTCCTTGGGGAATTTCAAGATCCGAGCTCGACCCTGTCCTAATCCGGTCATCTAAGCGTTTGTCCAGCGTCTACAAATCAGCGTTCAGTGACGTTCAACACGGCACTACGATAGAGCTCAGTTCCGGTCAGGTGCGCAGCCTCTGTAGCATTCTCTGGCATTGGCATGGGGTTGGGTATTTGTTCTTTGAGGTCTCGAGAAATGTGTTTCCGAGGCATGACGAGAGAGAGGTAAGAGTACGATCAGAGCGCAGGGCCTGCAGTCAGTGGCCATGGGCGAGTTTAGTCGCCCTGTGGTGCCATGGGCGCTCAGTTACTGTTTTTGGGGGGGCTCGGATCTTGAAATTCCCCAAGGAGCGTTTTTGGCCACTATCTATCGTTTTGCAGGGCGCCGGAACGAACCTGAGATTGGTCGTGTGCGTTGAGATAAATCATGGCCGTCCTTCAAGGTCCTTGCGAGAATCGGAGAAGATAACCACGGGCGTCTTGCAGACCGTGAACCTACTTACCGCTTTTGGGAGACGCACCCACGCCACGTTTTGCCGCTCTCACACAGCAACACCCGAATCGTGCATGCGCCGAGTGGAATCTGCGCCTTCCTCTAAAGCTGCCCAAGATACATGGCTTCATCCGCCAGGCCGAAGCGACTGCCCAATCATGCTTATCTGAATGGAAAGGCGCTAGAGGTCAGCAAGCTACGGACCGCCCAAGGATTGTATAACCTCGCACCCAAAGAGCTGTTCTGGCAAGCTCGGTATCGCTACTTGGAGGATCACGGCTACCTCATGAGGCCGAGGTACTCCCCCGGATGGAAACCATCATGGCTGAACACAAACCTCGCACCGATATTCTGTGAAGATTCCATCATGTTGGTTGTACGTCGTTGTTTTCGTCCCTCTTCCATGGGCATAGTACTGATTCTGCGGACAGGATTATCAAGTCTTGGACGCGACGCGTCTTGAGGACGGCGAATTGGTTGCTATCAAATCGTTTATAAAGAAAGATCAGGAGGAGGTGATTGCCCAGTTTTTCGCCTCTGTCCGTGACCCTCGAAACCACTGCGTTCGGGTCCATCAAATCCTGCCGGATCCGTTTGAACCTCGTAGGGGGTTGATGGTAATGCCGTACCTCAGGCCGTGTAACAATCCGGGGTTCTCGACTGTAGGAGACGTCATTGAATTTGTTGACCAGACCTTAGAGGTAGGCCTACTCCCCTATACTAGTCTACCCGTGCTCACCGCGACATCCAGGGGCTTGCCTTCATGCACAAGCTCAACATAGCACATCGGTAAGGCGTTCAGACGACTCTCATGGCACATTTGGATGAATGAAGGTATACACAGGGACATAGCAGTCTCTAACATCATGATGGACGCAACAACACTGTACCCGAATGGCCACCATCCAGTCCGCATAGGATACACGCCAGATGCACTCCATCCCGTCTCTCCCTTACCACGCGCTGGCCGCAATGTGCAGTACTACTACATCGATTTTGGCCTTTCCTCTTGGTTCAAGCCCGGGTCTTCATCGCATGTTCTTGGCAAAGTAGGCCGAGCAGAGGTTCCCGAAGTATCCGACACTGTACCGTATGACGCCTTCAAGGTCGACATCTACGCTCTGGGTTACGTATACGCCAAAGAGTTTGACAACGTAAGCAGTAGGGCGTGAGACGCAACCTGGTATGGACTGACGTGGCTTCAGAAATACAAGAATATCGACTTTCTGCTGCCGTTGATCGAACGAATGAAGCGGCAGCGACCGGAGGAGCGTCCAACGGCGGAGCAGGTTCTTCAGGAATGGCAGCAAAAACGCGCGACTCTGCACGATTCGCTCTTCCGCTGGCGACTTGTTCCCAAGGCAGAGCAGACCATCGAGAGGGTCGTCAACGATACTGTCGCCGTCGCATGGGAGGGCATCTATCATCTTAAGAAGCTTGTCGGATAGCGAAGTTCTCCCTGTGGTATGTCTCCTCTGCTGATGCCCGCGCGACGTGGCTTGCGATCTCACTTATCACAGTTGATCTCTGTGCTCATAGTGTTTACGGTTGGTTTCGCTTTCGCCCTGCTGACATTCTGTGCTACACTTGCTTTCTGTCGTGCATATTGCCCGGTCTACATTATAGCATATAACTTATCGTCGTCTTGCCCTTGAAGCTGGATATTCGGTAGGTCCCCTTCGCTGCCCTACGTAAGCCGGGCGTCCTGACACTCTGCCAGGGTAGAAATCGCATCAGCCTTGTAACTCTTGGATACCGTGGAGGAATGCACGTAGTAGGAATACCATCTCGTGACGGATCGTTGATTGGTATCCTATCCTGTGGGCAGACTAGGATGGTGTGAGAGGGCAAGCGAGAGCGTCGGAGAGCGCAGAGGAGGAGGATAAGAGCTAGCCTATAAAATGTCACCTAGATAAGGGGAGAGTAAAAGCAGCAGAGTGCTTGATAGCCCCAGCCCGAGAAGAGCACACGACGAGCGGTACGTCGAGTGTTAGAGAGAGAGTGGGAGAGCGGAGACGGAACGCGGGCGACCAGGCACGAGGCTACGTGCCGCTGGGCGTCTGAAGAACCGCAGGATCGCGAAGGCTGCAGCGCGGGCTTCGACGTTGGGGAGAGGCTCCGAAGTACGGAGGCAATGAGGAGGACTGGGTGCGACGTCTGGATGGGGTGACGGAGAACGGCGGAGTCGAAGGGGCTTGCGAGGACGACGACGGAGGCGGGGATGTGAGGCGGACGAGGCTTTGAAGCCTAGAGTGCGAGAGCGGGGGAGAACAAGCTGTATTGCAAGGACGCGAGTGCGCCGTACTTAAGGACAACGTGCTAAGAGATGAAAATAAACTGCGCGCGACCTTTCGGTACGCGCGCGGGCGGATGCAGGTCGGTGGTACAGTACAAACGGCGGGGCGCGCGATGCGCGGCGCGACGGTGCGCGCACACGTGACCGCGTGTCCTACCAAACATGGCCTACCCGCACCGCGTCTCCACGCGCCGGGTCTGGGCAGCTAGCTGCGAGGCACACGAGCGAATGAAAATGGGATAAAATCGTCAGCCAGGACAAATATGAAGAGAAAATAAACGGCAAAGCCTTGCGGAGTCCGGTTCGCTTTGCAAGCCGCGACGACTAGGCCGCCGGACCGCTCAGCGTCGCGGACTCCCCATCATC
>MU278768.1:0-10085 GCA_022385745.1 Cubamyces sp. BRFM 1775 | reverse complement strand
AACAAAACTCACCTCATAGGTCTCTCCATGGGATAGAGCTGTTTGCTAGCTTCCAAACAAGCCTATATACATGTGTATAGGAGCAGAATTGGCAGAGATACAGGCCAATTACTGCCCAATGTACTGCTGTGCAGTAGCACTGCACCTCCGGGGGCACTCCGGAGGCTCCGGGACAGCAGGTCACATGACCTATCAGCCACATCACAGTGTTGGACATGTTATGGCCACCCTGGCTGCTCAATGCAGATGATGTTGGTGTCAGTAGATAGCCCTCAATGGCAGCTTCCATCTGATATCACAATCATCAGGATCTAGTGAAGGATGAGAGAGCTACAGGCAAAACACTTATACAAGTGGGTGCCAAAAGTATGGAAACGTGTGACGTCACGCTGTGACATTAAGCGCCCAAAAGAGCGTGTTTGTGAATTTTTGTTTTTATCTGTTAATACATCCTCACTATCATGGCTCCTGCTGGCACATCTGAACTCTCATCCCCCAAGCGTGCTATGGTTCTTGCCTACCGCAAGGCAGGCTGGACCTATGACAAGATAGCCAAGCAACTTGGAGTGGCTAAATCTACCTGCTACAAAACTGTCTGCCGTCACCAGCTCTACAACCCTCTCCACTCTCGTCCTCACTCTGGCCGCCCCAGCACCCTCTCTGACTATGATAAACGCCTCATCCTTTGTACTATCAAAACCCACCGTTTTGACACCTGGAGGCAGGGGATTATACAACCTCGCAGGTGTGCTGGGTTGCCTACGATGCGGGGTACCATCGTTATCTTGTGCGTCATATGCCCTTCCTATCCAAAGCAGCGAGACATGCACGTGTCCAATGGGCACGCTGGAACCGCTTTAGGGACTGGATGCGTGTCATCTGGACTGATGAGTCTGCTTTGCGTTTAGGGGAGGAGGTTATCCATCCATGGGTGACCCGTCTTGAGGGAGAGGCAGATCTTCCTCAGACAGTGATCGATACCCACCCTAACACAAAGAGTGGAATCATGGTCTGGGGCTGCATTGCATATGGGAAGAAGGGCCCCCTGGTGCATCTGGATCTCCCACGGTTGAAGGGTAAAGCACCCAAAGACCGTAAGCGGGGTGGTCTGGATGCGGAGGGGTATACCGCGCAGGTCCTCGAGGGCCCCCTCCTCCTGTCCTACATCAGCAAAGGTGTCGTCTTCCTGCAGCGCTCTGCAGCGTCCGGCCCGGTAGACATCGCTCTCAACGCATTCAGCCATTACGGCCAAGTACTGCAGCACCGCTGCCGGGTGATGCCAGACATAGTAGTCTGAGCCCTAGTATGCAGCACATGGTCGGATGCTATGTACTACTTGTAGTGTATTGCAGATTTCCCTCGGGGCAGACCAAGGCATGCAGAGCTATACAGACCAATAGCGTATCAAAGCCTGGTGGTGTGACAATAAGCGCCCGATAGCGCCCGATGTAGGCCTTGCAGCGCACTCAAAGCCCACACTACACTTTTGAATATAAGTAATTTTGTAGGGCTGTAACAAGGGCTAAGGCAGCTTTCTAATGGTTCATTAAGGACTGGGGCATCTGAGCGTCTCCCGACAATTGGCGTGACATGCACCTGGTTAAGCAGAGTAAGTGACAAGATAAGTGATGTTCGTAACTCCTGTTCAGCCGAGCATCAATAGGACTAATAGACGCGTTCTACAAGGGTGCAAAACCTTCAGCAGCGAAGACATCATCTGGGATACAGTCCTCCTCTTCTGCCTCACGCTCGAGGCTATGCCACAATGTGTCATCATTGTCTTCCCCCTCATCCCATGGCCTGACAAGCTCACCAATGTTGTCTGTGTCATCCACCTCCGCAGGATCTTCATCCGGTTCCCACCATCCATCCTCTTGATCGTACAACTGATGTTTGGCTGCCTCCTCGGCCGCCTCCGAGTCCTGAGCATGTGAATCTGTTTGACAGCAAGAATATGAGTTTGAAGTAAAGATCAGAGGAAGAGGATTTGCCTGTCACCTTCAATATCTGGCACGTTCTCACCGTAGCTGCCTTGGAGGCATGCACCCTCACGTTCCTTAGCTACTTCTCCTAGTCAGTCCTCCTCCACTTGGATGCCTGGGTCATCACTGTCGTGATTACCTTTACGCACTACTCTCAAGGTGGAAGTTCTTGATGCCTCCAGCTCAGAGAGAGACGCACAATGTCCAACACCGCCGCCCAGATAGCACATGAACATATCTCTATTGATGAACCTTGTAGCAGCATCACGTTAGATCGTAATACCGAGTGGCAGTCAGCAATCGTGCTTACATAGATACATAGTAGTAGCAGAAGTCTTCCTCCTGGTTAGAGCTAGCTCGACACGCCAGCTTCGATGGCTCCAGATAATCCGATGTAACTCCGTGGTCAAAGGCCGGAATGAGATGTGCAGCACGGAGGACATGGTCGGGGTCCAGGAAGTTGAATGGCTCCACCTCGGGATCATTAGCGTTCAAGTACTGCAGGCGGGGAAGACGTCGCTCTTGAAAGCCACAGGCGTAGCTGTCGTCTAGCTCAAGCCATCGCACCCAGAGGAAATCCTTCTGCACCCAGGTACCGGAAGCAGGTGTTGCTCCTGGCCCGGTGTAGCGGACGTCAGCGTGGAAAATATCTAGGACTCGAGCAAACCAAAAACGGTGAGGATGTGCACTTTGGGGTGCGGTGACCATGATGTCCGGATGGGTGCATGGGTTGATGGTGTCCTGATCACGCCTTAGGTCGTAGGTGGTGTAGTTGATGCGAAGAACCTTGTGTCGGTAGAGACGATCATTGCGGATATGGACGCCGTCCAGATGAGCTTCGGTGAAATCTGAGTTTTCAGAACAGGACAGGGAGCGAGCGGCAAGATGTCGGCGTAAAAGTGGCATGAAGTCCTGCATTACGAAGCATGAGTTCAGCAAGAACTCAGATCGGGACGGCATGACCACAGAGATACTCACACGAATCGCGGGATCTTGACGGTTAGCACTCAGCCACTCCGGGAGACGAAGGGGGATGTGTCTCGACTTGGATATGCTGTAGTGGACGAGAGGGGAGGTTGGGGGCAGACTCTGCACAGCTCGTGGTTGGTCGTCACTGCCATCAAGCTCTACACCTGAGTCTGAGCTGTCAGGCATCATCACAGGAGTGGTAGACGATGTAGAGAGCCGATCCTTGTTACGGAGTCATTTTTGGCACAGCCTTTCATGTCGAGGAATGTAGTCGTCCTATGCACGAAGAGTGCGCAATAGAGCGGCGTGCCAGTAGTGCTTGGCAATCTGTGCCGCATACCGGACCTTGTTTGTACGTGGATAGTACCTTTTGAGGGTCCGGTGCTCTAGCTCCCCCTAAGCGAACAAGTGAGCTATACCGCCACTGTAGTCTGCAGCTGATTGATATGTACCACCTGGGTGTTCGTGTTATCGCTTGTCCCAAACATCTTGATCATCTCTGCGTAGTTGCCAAGACTGTGATACTTGTACATATTGGGCACATTGAAGACAACAACCTTTGGGGTGCTATCAGGACGTGCACCTGGCTTCTTTGCCTCCCTTCGGGTGCGTGCTAGTGCTTCCTTTTCAAGCTCTCTCGTGATGTGTCGGCGACATGTCCCAGCAGCAAACCTGCGCATCACATTATAAAGGTGGGAGGTTGCGTTGGTGAAGATGTCTAGAGCCACTGTCGTGTGAAGACAGAGCTTGGCGAGAGCGTGCCAGTTGACAAGCTCAAAAAGAAGGTCGGCAACGGCTTGATCATCCCTCAGCGGCAACAGGCCTTCGAATGCAGGAATGATACACTGTAGAGGTTGGAAGGGATCAGTCATGCAGTGTGTAGGGGAGGTGCTAAGTGCATTCACAATCAGGAAGTCTTCATAGTCCCGGGCAGCGAGCTTTTTGCGACTTGAGACGTCGCTCCAAAACTTGCGTATCTTTTCCCTTCCAAAAGTTGGCATATCTCGCATTCTACCGTAAAAAATGTAAGCAAGATGTCGACCGAGGTATCCGTACAATGGAGTGACATCCACTACGCACCGTCGATTAAATTCAGCTAGTACCCTGCTTCCCTGAGCTGCCAGCAAGCGTAGGAGATGGGCAAATGTGCCCTTCCATACACCAAGCTCAAACTCGTGCATTAGGTCGGGGAAAAAGGTCGTAAACGTTGACACCATACTCGGAGAGACGTGTTGAGAATGCAGGCTAACACGTCAGATATCATATCAGCCAGATGGATCAGTAGGTGGGAATTGCGGCTCCGCCGGCAGATTAGACTGACCTGGATTGGATTCAGTGACTCGCTATCAAGGAGGGGTCTGAGTACGTCGGAGCCAACAGCTATGCCATCCCTGATGACCATCTTGCGGGCTTTCTGTATCTTCTTGCATAAAGATGGCAAGTCCATTCGTTTACATGTGGAGCGGCGAATAGTGTCATCGGGGAGCCCCGCATCTGCGAGCTGCTCATGCCGTACGAGGCAGCGTGGACATGGATGTGCTGACAATGGCTTCAGCGCTGTCATGAGGATCCTACAAATGTCTAGGGCTCTGTAAGATGAGACACACAGATGTGGATGGAGATTTGACGCACTTCTCGGGGTAGTCCGCTGAGTATGAGATAAAGCGCGGGAATAGGCGGCGGGTTACACCATCACCGAACCGCACAAGGATGCCCTCCTTGTATGCCTTCATGAACTCCTGTTCAAGAAGCAGTAGCCAAATGCGCTGCACAAGCTCTCTTTTGCAGAAGGTTAGTACGTCATCTGTTGCAGACGTGCCATAAGCCTTCATGTATGCATCCTGAATGGGGTCTGGGAGCTATGTCCATGATGTGAATGAATAGATCAGATCTATGTACGCTTGTACCTCTCAAAAACTGGGATAGACTCACCGATGGGATGTAGGCAAGATGCTGGGCAGCAAACTCCGTGGGCATGCCCCGCACATACTTGGACAATGCACCACAGTACATATAGATTGGCCACATATAAGCCGATCCGAAGCTCGATAGATGGGTCGCATCAGACCAGAGTAGTATGGGGAAGGGTGCATATTCGACGTCTTCATGGTCATCTTCATGCCGGGGCTGTGACTTGATCTTCTCGTACTCCGCACGGGCGCAGTCGGAGTTGTAGACATCAGTGAATACGCGGATTGGTGGAGATGGGGGAGACTGAGGGTCCTGTGATCTAGGAGGGAGAGCTTCTGCAGAGTCTCCTGCCTCGTCGCCATCAGAGTGCTGTGCAGTTGGTACCCAGAACAGCACATGAGGATGCCAGTGATAGCGTTCAGCGAACCATGTGTCCTCTGCTACACATTTGATGAGGTCTGTTAGTCTCCGGTGAAATATCCCCCCGACGTCGAGTGTAGGAACCTCGGCTTCGGACTTGAACTTCTTACGAGCCTTCGGCAGGGGTATTTTGACAGAGGATTCAATCCAACCATCCTGTGCGCAGAAGACCCCTCGCAGATTAGAGTAGTCGTCTAGTTTCCGCTGCGCATGATGAGAGGAGAATTCTTTGAGATGGTCTACAGAGAAGCCCTTAGAGCGGAGAACATCAAGAAGCTCGTCAAAGTCGTCCTGGGATTTGGTGATAGACGAGTTGTAGAACCAGTCATAGAGACGGAACTGAGAGTGGTTGTCAAAGGGTCCTACACGAGCAGAGTTGCCAGAATTGCCACTAGAGTCGAGAGAGACATCAGAAACAGCGAGATGCCGTGTAATCCAGAAGATGCTCTTGTATTGCGTTGCTGCAGGGGCTGGTTCACTTCGCGCAAGGGTTGGAGAGTCACAAAGATTATCAATGCCAACTGCAGCATCAGGGTCGGACTGGGGGGGGGAACATGTACTCGCGGAAGAGCCCAAATGGGTTTGGTGTGGTATGGAAGACATCTTCATGCTCATCTTGCACATCTTCAACAGTTGGCGCGGCATAGTGATTGGGGGATGAGGGAGAGAGCAGACATGGCGCGTTGGGAAACGCAGCCATAAGATGTGGTGGAAGTTCATCGTTCGTTGAGGGGATGTAGTCCTGGAGCCGTTTGGGCACATGAATCTGACGTCCTGACCGCCTTGCTTTGTATGAAGGAACGCATACATTCTGAAGGTCACCGAGTAGTTCCTATGGTTGGAAGGTCAGTCACCTACATTCCCTCGATGGTGGTAATACACGCACCATAGGAGCCTCATTGTCCTGTTCCACCCGTGCACGCTTTCTACGCTCCTGCTCCTGGATCTCCTTGTCATCTTTGGCCTTGCGCTTCTTGAATGCAGTCGCCATAGTGGTGACACAGTGCTCGCAAGTCTTCCAATGGACAGCAAGGCCATGTCGTGTCTTGCTTGTGAAGTTGCAGCTGCTCGCAGTACATTCAAACATAATGAGATTATATTGCAGCCCCCGAGAGATTGGCAAGGATGTGAGGGTGAGACGACAAGTCACTGTATGCGCGTGCAAGTCCAGCTGCACAGCAACAGGAAACCACGTGATTGTGTATTGGACGCGCCGTGAGACTCGCGACGATTTGGTCCCGCTCCCTGCCTTTTGTGTCCTACCCCACAGCGGTCCTATAAAGGGCCAGAAAATTGTCGATTGCATTTATTTACCTACCACCATCATGCCCTCAGGTTTCGCTGGACTTGTCCGCATCCAGAAGAAGACCGGCAAGGCAGTCCTGCAACAGCGACCCACGTTGTCCCCATCTCATTCACCTTCTCCTCCTCGCGAGTCTACCCCCATTCCTACACCAAAGCAGATTGCTACATCGAAGCGAGTAGTGACTGATAAACACAGGATACGTTCTCCGGATCCAGATGAACAGTCATTGAGTGACGTCTCGGAACTGACTGCAAAACACCAATGTGACGGGCACTCTGTCGACAACAAGATTGTCAAAGCATATAAGGCTCTCGACCCTCGCGTTAAGTAGGACTAGTTCTTGATCATGGATGTCTATGCTGACATATTATACAGACAACCCACTCGAATCAAAAATGGCTATGAACAGATGTATCAAGCAGCCCGGAACTTCCCTCGCCGTATTGGAACCTTTGTGGATTATGACTGGGTGCTTACTGAGGGGTTGTCAAGGGATGAAGAATGGACTGAGGACGACCCCGAGTGCCAAGAAGGGTATGTATACGCATATACTCAACTCAAATCCTGTCTGACGTGGTTTCTCATCTGCTGGCATATTCAACCGCTACTACGAGGCATGGGTGTACTTCGGGTTGATTAAGGAATCGTTCCCGGGTTTGGGAACGCATGTGGCCTATCTTCGACAACATCCCGACCTAGTTGCTGAGATGGCAGCCTTTGTAAGTACTCTAGTGCATTAGTGGCTAAGCAGTTCGACGTTGACGTGAACATTGACAGATGTCCGCGGTCGCTGGGAAGGCCCGCAGTGATGATGCGAATTGCATCAAGGAGGAAATCGTAGCTATTGCAAAGTTCGCCGATGCTCGCCACCTCCGCGACAAGACCAACCGGGGCTTCAAGCACCCAGCGACAGGCCGGTTGCTTTGTCCACTCAGTGAGCTCAGCGCCTTTGATGAAGATCCAGAGTGGTAAAGAGTGGCATATCTCTACTTGCACATATACTGATATCTTACCCAGGTTCTGCCGACAAGTACGGGATATGCACGAGGATGGGCCAATCATCTCAGCGGAGGATTGGCCTATGTTCTTGTATGACATGGAGGTGCGTGCTGGGGTACCCGAGGACGACTACCTTACAGGATTCCTACGAAGCCCTTTGCTTGTTGACTTAAGTACTAACACACTATCCGTTAATCACGTTGCTGACGACATCTTATAGTGTTTCAAGGTGATTTATACCGGGCCATCTTCTACGAGGTACCCGGGAGACCCGCAGACAACGAAGGGTAAGGGAAAGCCTTCCATGCTTAGCAAGCTTGGAGACGTGGGACAGATCAGTTCGCTGATGATCTGCTATGTTGCAGCACTCGTAAGTCACTCAGGACTGTACAACATGTATCACACTAACTATCTTCTCCGATATCAGACTCGGTTCGCGTTGAACTCTCAATGCGAATGGTCGGACAACGACGGCGACTTCAAGGGGGCTGAGTTCGTCAAGACAATCCTCACGATATTGCTTCGCAATGATGACCTGCACGCGGAGATTGTTGAATGGTATACAAAGTGAGTACGTGCGCACAATATGCATCTATCCATCCTGATTTGCGTAGGATCATCATCAAGAAAGAGAAGCTGACTGGCAAGACGAGGCGCAAACCTACCGCGTACTCAATTCTGATGGCACAGGCCCAGGAATCCGCCGAGGAAGGGACAGGTGTTGCGTGCCCGCCATCTGGCAGTGATATTGACGCTGATGGCCCGGGGTATGTCTCATACTTCACATTTGAATCGTGCTAATGCTTCCGTGGCCTTTGAACTATGTAGATTGACCTGAATAGCTCTCATTGTCGCCCTCGTGCGCACTAGCTCCTCCATTGCCTTCACCTTCCCGCATCATGTTGCTCTGAACATTCCTGCCCTTGCCCTCTCGCTTGTACCCTGGCTTGTACCTCTGGGCCTCCGCCACCGAGATCCTCTATGTCCGCTCTGATTGCTCGAGATTCCACCTGACGCTAGGACTACCGCAAGGTCGAGTCGTTCCGTGTATGTTCTGTACTTTGCCCTTACTCTTAGAATGCTATGTGGTTGCGAAAGTCCAATGCTTGTAGACCTATTCTCCGATGCCACTTGAGTGCGTTCGGAGCTACTCCGTCCTACTATGGCGCTGTAAGACATCACCGGGATAGTGTATGGCATCCAGGAGGTGGGTAGGCGCGAGATAGAGTGCTGCAGGGGGCTGGTAGGTGTGAGATAGAGTGATGCAGCACTGCACCGGTCGACTTGTATGCCGCTGTCACACATTGCATGTGAACCTGGCTCCCTCTGAATATGCATGGATAACAAGCCTCGTTGCTATTCAGCGCCGTATATACAACCTGCGGATGAGACCGAGAGCTATCCAGCTGGCGCGCTTTCGATCGGCATGACTCTGTAAATAGGCCCGCACAGGGAGGTAGAGCGAGATGATGTGTGGTAGCATTTGGCCCAGTCCTACTAGGCCCCATGGGCTGGCTACAGCATTTCGTCGCACTCGACTTGTCCTGTATAGCACTACTGGTCCTACATAGCCATTGAGCGGTTTACAGTACATGTTGCACATTCGCTGATGTACAAGGACTGTGAGAAGGAACATGACAAGAAGATGCTGGTGGTAGAAGATGGCCCACAACAGCAAGCTTGCAGCAGAGGCTCAAGCCTGACTTGGCATCAAGTACCTTATGCACCCTGCTCGTTCACCTGACCTGAACCCAATTGAACACATCTGGTTCGAACTCAAGTGCAAAGTCCAACGCACACCCGGGGCATACAAATCTGTTCATGCATTGTGGGAGGCGACAAGGCAGGCTTGGGAGGAGTTGACGGATAAGGATATTCGGAGGGTGACATCGAAGATGGGTCGTGTGCCGGAGGCTGTGATTGAGAAGAAGGGTGGAACTGTCAAGGTCTTCTGAATCTATGCATTGTGACCTCTAATATATACAAACATTGGCTGGCTAAAAGGGACACTTAACTGAGAAAACTAAATACATTTATTGAAGTCACCCCCATATATGGTAATGTTTCCATACTTTCGGCACCCACTTGTATAATCACATGACCAAACAAGAGCAAAGTCCGGGGCATGATTCCTTGAATCCAGGAATCATACCCCGGAATTTGCTGTTGTTTGTGCACAGCCACCCCGGGCATGGAGTGAAGGAGACGGTAGTAGCTTATCTCCCTTGTTTCCTTATCAACTGGTGGAGTATTATATATCATTCAAAAGCCTTGATCAAGGAGAATGCAATGGTGCAATTAACAGAGGTCAATATCCAGTTCTATGGCCATTACAGTCCCTACAATCCTGATATCTTACATTTCAGTGATAGAATCTCTGATAGCTAATCAAGCTGCCATATCTTTTGTGTTAGTAGGACTGCAGACTTGAAAATGGTATCAATAGAAAGCTCTGGTTCTGGTGAACTGAATGAACACATTACATCAATAGCACAGAT
>MU278767.1:0-10214 GCA_022385745.1 Cubamyces sp. BRFM 1775 | reverse complement strand
AGAATCCGGCGTGGTCTCGAGTCTTTGGCCAGCGCTATAATCGGCTTGGGCGTCTTCAAGACATCGAGAATCCTTGCCCAGTGTAACATGTACAAATAAACCCATACATCGACTCTCCAAGTACCCTCCCGCAATCTCAGCCGCCAACTACGCTCGTAGACGTATGGCTCATCGATAACATTCAGCTAGATTGTAAGTGACGGAACGGATACTCTAGCCCGTATCTCTCAGAATGCGCTAGACGGCGACAGACCCCACCGACGTGCATGCGTGCAAAGCTCGCATCACGCCCGTCGCACCATGGCGGAAACCTCGTGTCAACGCTGCCCGGCTGTTCGCTTTCCGTAGGTCCAGCATGGTATGTCAATGACGTTCGGGATTCATCTGCAATTCGCCCTGACGACTCATGACACCCACGCTCAGGACCTCGGGAGGCGTATGTCGGAGCAAGCACCATTGCAAGCATCAAGCGATCTTCCGATCATCGAGTGTGTGTCTAACTCGAACGCCATGCTTTGGCGTGCAGGAGGGTTTTCGAAGGCGTACCGGAGCGACGGATTGTGCGTCGAGGACGGCGGAAGACTCCTTCTCCTTTGTCCATACCTCGTGTTCGTCTCAGCAGGCCGAGCTCGCTGCTTGGGTGCTGCTGTGTCGAATGGGGTTCTAGCCTGTTATCAATGTGCGTGTTTTCATTTCACGCACGGCATGCGGATTCGCGATGCTTCTTGAATCAACTGATCTCAGATCTGAGTGAAGAGTGCGGGGTTGTCATCTCGGCGAGGTAGACGGCGGGCTACCTCGATCCCTGGTTATGGGGATGTGCCACTCCCAGTGGCGCAATCTGAACGGATACGGGCGCGAACCTGTTTTCTGTCGCGGGACCGATATGCGTGCCCATTACTGACAATATCTATGACCAGTTCCTCCAATCCTTTGCCGCTCTTGCCTGATCTCTATTCCCCATCTTCGTCGCCTCACAACCATCCAATGTCCGGCTCCCGCACTCCCACTCCGTCGTTCTACCGCGAGCTCCCAGAGTGCTCTACTGGTTGCGACGATGCTCTTGTGCGCAACACCTCCGACGGCCGTCCCTCCGTCTCTGGTAACAGCAATACCGTTGACCCCCCTGTCGCTTCATCGTCTCCCAACGCTGAGGGCCTGCATACGGTATGAGGGTCATCTCGCCCAGGTGCTCATCCCCTCACGTCACCTTCGTAGCCTCCAGTTCTACGTCTTCCTTCTCGTCAAGCACTCGGCTCCACGGTGCGTTCTAACCTGTCCACCCCCGTTACATACTAATTCTAGCGACAGGTCACATATAGCGATCTCCCTGACGGATATTCGGCCGTTGCGCGATCGCTCAAGGTGCTCCCAACAGCTTCCGAGGGCCAGTTGGCGTACATCCCCGACGGATGGATTGAGCTCGTGGATGACGAGGACAGTGTGGCCATCGTAGTGGTGTGTACATACGGCTGTCTTCGCTCTACGTCTTGTCTGATTTGACATTTCTTAGGCGTCGGGTAATCGATCTGGTTCAGCGTTTGTCTCCAATAGCGTGATAACGCATAGGAAGCTTCGCTTTCTGCTCAACGATGCTGTTGGATGTGAGTCTTCATACATAGTACTGGATAGCACTCACTCAGCGACTCCCACTACCCCACAATGCAGGGTATCTCAAGGCACAAGACGTAGCGGACAACACCGTCCAATTGTACACCTCAGAACAGTCCCCTGGTCCGGTGAGAACTATCTATGTGTACTCACATATTTACGTTGAGCTCATTGTTGACAGGATGACGACGAAACTGATGGCCCTCAGGGGTTGCGATACTTGCAGCTGCAAGCGGAGGGCGCTCAGCTTACAACCCCGCACGTACGTGACATGGACCCCCCTCCGCGCAAGAATACTTCTATCACGACGATACTCGCCCTGGTTGGAGTTTTCACTCTGGTGGCTGTCGGAATTGGCCTCATGGAGTCAGAGCTTGGTCAACTGAACCAGGATGTCGTTCAGGACGTGATCAACACTATCCACGCGTTCCACGCTCTTGCTCAGATGTTCGTTATAACGATATGGTCTTTTTCGCTCTGGGTCTACAGTTTCCTTATCCGCACCATGGTCTACGTGATGCCGCTAGTCCATCGCCTTCTCAGTGCCGCCAATTTGTACTTGTAGGTCTTCATGGCGAGTAGCCGCATGTATTTATTATGAAGGCATACAATCATGACCACATCTCATACACTCTCGTGTCAGTGCTCTCGAGCGTAGCATTTTCTAGGAGCGGCATGTGGTTATCGGCCTGGTTGCGAACAGGTTCCACGAGCCATCTCTAGACGCCCTGATTTCGCGCCACGTGCGCCTTGCCTCACCACTACAGATTTCAGCCAGCGCGAGTATCGAACGTTCAACCAACGCCTATTACGACTTCTTCTGAGCATTGCCGGAGTCTCTGTTATGCACCTCTGTCTCTTCGATTGTCTCCGGATTGGTGCTAGATTGTTCCTGTTCATTCCCATGCCGCTCTATACCGTGAAGTGGCTGGCTGAGGCGTGGTGGCCCGTACAAAGGACATTGTGTGCATCAACTTCGCATCGCACGGAGAAAACGCTGCTTGAGTGGCACAGAAAGGTGATATAATTTCGACTGACCACCGATTCGCATCCCATCGTCCTTGACTCTGCCGACTATGTCCTTCTCCGCCCATATTCACCGTCTCAACATGGTGGAAATTGTAGATGCGCTCGCTCAAGTCCACGAGAAAGAGACCGCGATACAAACTGCCTGCCTAGAGGTCGACAAGGCCTTGTTTAGGTTCGTCGTTATCACTTTGCCGCACGAGGTATCGTCTTAACGACTATGTCTCACAGCTTGCGCCAATCGATGCAGCTCCCTGCTAACAGATCTGAATGGGCATCAACGTTCTCAGTTCGGCTAACGTTGATAAACAAAGAGTACCGCCGCAGCGTCAAGCACGACCTGCAAGCCATGGCTACTCGTCTTCGCCAAATTTATGGGTCGTCTACCACGACCATGAACATTCGTTCTCGTGCTGAACATGCGTTCAATGTGTTCGAGAAGCTTCACGCCATCTTCGCAAAGGTCAGGATTTCTTAATCGTCGCGAGCTTTCCTGATCATATTCTATACATCAGTATATTGCTCTCTATGAAGAGCGAGTTCGGCAGCGAGTCTTGACCCCAGGCGACCGTATTATCTTCCAACGTGCCATCCCGCGCATCCGCCGAAGCCTGCGTGAAGCATCTGACCATGTCGATACAATCCGAGAGAAGCTCGATAGGTGGCAGATCTACTTTGATGTGCTTGTCTCAGATGTACGTCTACTGTGCCTCATTGTATCACAGTCCATTGCTCATTGCATCTACAGACTGAACTGGAGGCCTTCCTCCAACACCTTCAGGCGGCTCGAGTCGCGCAGAGAACCTTTGAAGCCAAGACTGCAGCAGTCTTTGGACGGGTGCTCGACATTTGTTCCAAGCGGGACTCCATAGTCCTGAGCGCGGCGAACCTCGCCTTGACTCACGAGACTACCTGGTTGGCGCGCGGGCAGAAGGAGATTCGCTACAGGGAGTTTCGACGGGAGATGGCTAAGTACGACGACCTTCTGGAACAAGCTGCGACGGTCAAGGATACCATCGGACGTCTCATTGACGAGGTGGAGGTAAGGGCGTCTCTTTCTCTCATGGATCAACGTCGACAGCACTCAGACCTGTATAGTCTGTTGCGTCCCTTGCGCACACTCCTACTGTGCTTCCAGGCACCACTGGCGCTGACATCTCGGTGTCGGAACTACGTCTCGCGTACAAAGAGTATCAACAAGCCCAAGCTGCATGCGATGCCATAGACGAGGTACAGGTAGCTCACCCTCGTCCCGTGTGTCAATTCCTCATGTGTTGTAGGTTGCCATGCCGCTCAACGACTTCATGCAGAAGAACATAGATGTCTTGGAGCGGTTGGCTAATGGGGCTATCGAGTTCAATGTCGGAAACTAGTAGATGTGTACTACTACTGATACATGATGTGGGCGTGTGTACACTACGGAACTGATGATTTAACATTCTAATCTCATTGTGAGTCGACATTGGATGAGCGGGAGCTCGATTTGCGCATGTCACTCCGAGAAAATCGGGGATTGATTCAAACAACGTGGCGTGTGCGAATGTGTCATACGTGCCCCAAGCTCGTCAGTCCCGAGCCCGAACGACTTGGAGCATTGTACTTCATGCTATCGAGACTTGTAGCTTCCATTGCAGCCTGAGCTCGTATTCCTCGCCCTCTCACTATAGTCTCAATCTACTTGACGGTGTAGCACAGATCCAGGAAGCGAACGCGCGGTACAACCGGACACCCCAAGGCATTGTGGTCTCAACCCAAGGTAACGCAATGCTGGTACGATATGAGAATGACTCAACCTATGATTCGTTTGCAGTATGACCACATCGGGTTCCACCAGCACTGCTTGGCGGCATCGACGATGGGCACGTTTGCGAGATCTCGTAGAGGGAGACAATCCGGAGGAGAACGAGCTAACGCGATTGCAGGAGTCGATGCAAGGTCTGACTATTGACCCCCATACCCCTGATCGACAATCATCGCACGAAAGCCATTCTGAAGTTGCGTCTGCTTCTCATGACTCCAAGGAGGCTCACTGCGGAGCAGAAGATTCTGTGGGTCCGGAAGAGCCACGCAGTAGCCCATCTACCACTCGCTTCGCTACTATCCTGGATGATCTCATTCACATTCAGCTCGGATTTATTCAGGCTCTCGTCGCGTTCTCATCCGCGGGTCGGCAACTACACTTTACTCTTGATCCCCGTGACCATCCCTCGACGTATCAGCGATGGGACAAGGATTCGGGAGATGCATGCAACTCAGGAAAGTACGCTGTCCATCCCGGCCATCCGAACAACCGGCACTTTTTGGAGCACCAGAACTGGCTGTATACCTGCTATACCTCCCTTCAATCCTTGGATTCTGCACAAGACGACGAAATAGAAAGTTACCGGCGTGGTCTGATGAACCAGATTGGGGAGGAACTAGAGAGATTAGAGGACCTCAAGGAGCTCGAGTGGGAGATGCAACAAGCCGCCAGCCCCGATATCGCAGTCGAGCCACGCGATTCCAACATTGTATCGACCGGTGAGTCAGGACATTGGTACACTCCGGCGTATTGTTTGACCATCACGCAGACCGCCATTTCGCCGCACAATGGACATCTTGGACGCCCTCTACTACGCCTCTATATTCCTATTCCATCGTGTCCGCTATGGCAAACGTTCTGCTCGGCCTTTCGCGCGAGGCCACAGGCGTGGTGATGGGAGGGGTGCGAAGCGCGATACGGGCAACCCTGGAGTATGCTAGAGCACCAGGACCTCTTCTTCCCGCCGACGAGCAGCTCCTTCGTCGGCTTGCCCGTGACCCAAGGACTGTCCTTGGCGCTTTAGACCTTGAACCGTACGTGACGGTCTACAACTGCTGTCCACAATGCTTCTGCCTCTACGATCTGTCTGGCACCGTTCCAGATACGTGCACCCATCGCTCTATGAGACAAAGTAGCCCTTGCGATGCGAAGCTCTGGCGAAAGCGGAAACTTGGTGCCAAGCAGTTGTCGCATCCCGTTCGGAAGTATTTGCATCAGTCTTTCAAACACTGGCTTGGTCGCATGCTCGCTCGTGAAGACATAGAGCAATGGTTACAGCTCCCGCGGTGGAACGGAGGCCGCCCGTGTTCGTCAATGTCGGATATATTTGACGGTATCGCCCTGCAGTCCTTGAAGGGCTTCGATGGTAGGCCTTTCCTCGAGGCCATCTTAGACGAGTTGCGACTTGTGTTCAGCTTATCCGCCGACAGCTTCAACCCGTATCAGATGAAGGAGGCCAAGCATACGGTAACCAGTACGGCGATCTACATGGTCTGCTTGAACCTGCCCGCTCACCTTCGCTACCTCCCCGAAAACGTCTACCTCGCCGGCGTCATTCCTGGACCGACCAAGCCTTCTACTGATCAGATCAATCACTTCCTTGCCATCGTCGTCGACGAATTCCTGGAATTCTGGGACCCGGGAGTATTCTACACGCGGACGGCTTTGAAGCCGCAAGGTCGTCGCGCTCGGGCTGCGCTCGTCCCCGTAGTGGCTGATCTAGTTGGCGCCCGTCAGATCGTGGGGTTCGGACCGCATAACCACAACAAGGTACTATGTACAATTTGTACTCTCAATGCAGACAACGTCGAGGAGACCGACCCAGCAAATTTCAAGGCGCGGGATCGCGACGAACATCGTGCCGCCGCCAAAGCATGGCTGGACGCGGAGACCACCCTCGAACGCGAAGCGCTTCTCATCAAGACAGGGGTCCGGTATTCTGAGCTGTTGCGACTCGACTACTGGAACCCTTTTCTGTATACTGTGGTCGATACGATGCACAATCTGTACCTCGGGATCCTTCAGCGCCATGTTCGTTCCTTGTGGGGCATCAACGTCAAAATGGACGATGGAGATGCCTCCGAATTAGATTCTACCTCCTCCCCTCCACTACCAGACAAAGAGGATATGGCGACAGGGCTGCGAGCGCTATTGTACGGCACAAAAAGCGAGTTGTCAAAAGTCGGGAAAGGAGTGCTCTATCACTTGTGCGTTGAGCGGGGACTGCGCCGCGCTGGGACCGTATCGCAGCTCGTCAAGAATTTGGTGGCATGGGTGAGTGCTATGTATTCTTTGATGAACATGCCGTAACGCCGCAGCGCAGCGAGTTAGAGAAGGTATTGCGTCGCATGTGGACAACGAAGAAAGTAACGCACAAGGCAACCTCGGTGAGTCCATTCTATGTCTGATGTTGCCTCGCGCTTCTGACCTAAGGAAATTTATGGACCAGGCATGTACGGTGACAAGCTGACACCGCAAATCCGGGCGTCCGAGAAGACTCTCGCAGGTCCAAAGGCTGCAACAGCGCTCCCGCGCAAGCACAAGGAGACCCTGATCGCGATGTGCGCCATTCGTGGACTTTCGACTGAGGGTGTCAAGGACGTTCTCGCCCAGCGACTCATAGATTGGGTGAGGTCCTATGGTTGTTGACGCAAGTCACTTGTACACTCAATATTGCCTACAACCTACAGCGCAAGGCGAAGGAAGAAAGTGCGCCGACTGTCGCGCTTGCGACGGCACTCGAAGTAAGGAGATATAGTCGCTTCAAGTGAACCTCTGATATTCACGTCAATGTAGCCGCCTCCGGATCCTCAGCCAACACTGCAAGATGCAGTACCGCAGAATAATGTATGGGCAATCTTGTTCGAAACTCGTATCTCTATCTTACGCCTGTATTGGCAGCGAGCGCACGGAGCGGAAACCGGCATCAATCAAGATTCCACTGGTGAACCAGAGGAATGTGACGAGGTACGTAACACGATATTGCCAGAAGTGCGGTGTTCTTCATGCACGCAGCAATACTAGAATACACAGGACGATGATAACCAGCCTGTACGACACGGTCGGGAAGCGATCGGGCGGGATACCCTCGCGGCGTATAGGCAGGATCGAGCGCGTATCGAAGTGCCTAGCTGGGTGAATCCTCCCCCCGTCGCGTTCGGGACCGCTCAACATGGCAAGCTTAGCGCGGACCAGTGGCGGTCTCTGTGCACAATCAATCTACCGATCACCCTGATTCGAACTTGGGGCATGCAAGAGGAGCGACGGGTCAGGATGCTGAAGAACTTCCTAGACCTAGTCGAAGCTGTTGAACGCTTCGGTGTACTCGAGACCGATGAGCGCAACATCTCCACGGCCGAATCACTGATGCATCGATACCTTGAAGGCGTCAAGGAGCTATACCATGGGGCAAAGATACAGCCTAATCACCACCTCGCACTCCATATTGGCATCTTTCTGCGGCTGTTTGGACCTGTCCATTCGTGGAGGGCGTTCGCGTTCGAGCGCTTCAACTACTTCTTACAAACTTTGAACTCCAACATGCAATTTGGTACGCCACGAGCATCTCTCCTAAGAGGACCCTGCACTGATGTCCGCCGAAGGGGAGCTCGAGATGACCATGATGGTTCAGAGTTGTCGCGCTGCAAATCTTCGACCATTACTACGCAGTCCCGTTGTCGCGAGACACATGCAAGACTTGTCGAATTGTCTCAAAGCAACGGAGAAGAACAAACGTCGTGGAATGCGCTTCGATGCGATTTTACGATCGGTGGCCCCGGCCCCGGATTTGCCTCAAGGGGAACCGTACCGTGGTATCCGACCCGCTGCCCTCGATTCCGCCGTCTACATCGCGTTGCTCTCCAGGTTGAACGCGGATGAAGCTCATGCATACGTCGATGAGCGGACCTCTTCCAAACGGCACAACCAGGTCTTCCTATCGTCGATAGCTAAGTTTTGCGCCACGTTAGAAATCTCTGGCGTGCATTATAAGCCTCATCGCCGTTCTGCAGGAGATAGCAATGTGATCTTCCGGCATCCTGCAACAAGACAAGCGCATCCTGGACGCATCGAACAAATCTTTCAGCAAACGCGCCGTCGGCCAGGAGGACAGGAAGTTACCGAGACATTTTTGGTTGTAAAACAGCTACAAGAGCTCGACGTTGCCGATGCAGCTAAGGACCCTTACCGGAAGTATCCAGGTGTTGGTGGATGTCTATATTACGACGCATATCAGGAGAAGCCTGTCGTCCTCCGAGTTCAAGACGTCGTATCGCACTTCGCTAGAACGGCTATGGATCATCTCATCATACCGCGCCCTTCGGACCATGATATCGAAGACCCAGGATCTGGAGGTAGCTCGGCATCCTCCACTTTCAGTTCGAGATGCGTTCATGTTCGACCGTTGGACAGGGTGAGTGTTTCGAGCTTCATGTGTAGTGGACGTGTTCCTGATGACCACATAGCTGTTGCGGGATCGACATGTAATTCTAGGGCAAAGCAGCGAGGCAACGGGAAATCTCTAGTGTATAGTAATATCATAGCACATTTTGTACGCAGTCACGCGCAGAACTTCGAACTTCGAGTAGGCAATCTGACTGTCCTCTCATGAGCGTGAGCGTGCGAGAGCAAGAGGCGCTTCAAGTGTCAAGCGCTTATGCGTCGAATCGATGGGCGTCAACAGCCGAATCGACTTGGCTTCGCACCACGACCAGCTTAGACACGGTCGGCACCAACCTCAGGACTTCACTCGTACTACTTACTTGTGCCTGTCATTCACTCGCTTGATCGCTATTAGCTTGCTATCTCACTGATTCCTATAGTATTCCGCTTGCATATACGCTCCGCTGGCAGGATGCGGTGTGAACACGGATGAGTATGGCACAATGTTCGATACGGTACGCCCCGCCTCGTTCAACGATTGGAGCGACAGTTTTCACTCCCAGCTACCTCTTTTCAGGCGAGTCTCATACTATCAAGCCCGAGACGGAATAAATACTCCCTTCCTGCACGCTTCCTCAACATCTCGACGTTCATCCTACAGGTTCGTCCTACAATCTCGGTCAGCGCCGGCGGCGTGACGGTGCGGCCCCTCTCCTCGTCAAATAGTCGAGCTAACCATGCCTTGCTGACGATATTGATAGTCATGTTGATGCCGCTGCCGTGCAAATTCAATTACTCCAAACCCCTAATCACGTTCCGATGCCTCTCTTGATCTCCGACATGCGGCCCCCCTTTCCACCACTCTATCATTCCGCCGTTGGTCCATTACCCGGTCCATTACCCTAGGAGAGGGTTGGCAGGGGCTCTGGACGTGTAAGATCACGCGTCCGGGCACGACCATTCAAGCCCTACATACTCTGAAGTCCGAATCGCTCTGAAGGAATCAGCAAGTTTCAACGGGTACGTCTCTGGACTTTGCACATGCGTCTTCCCCACTGATTACCAAGGCAGGCTCAAAGTGCATGAGTTTGGCCGTTGTCTCCTCCACGGTTCATTGTCGAGGCGAAGACGACGTACTTCAACGCTACATGTTCGAGATGAAGACGATTCCCTTGTTCATTGCCCCCGACCGCCCTATGCTCAGCACCGCCCGTATACGTACCGTCCTGCGACTCCACTCCCGTCGGACCACATTCCCCTCCCCTCCCCTCCCCTCCCCTCCTCTCCCTACACATTCCTCGATGTCGTTATATGTACATAGGTACATATCGGCTCTCCCGAGACACGCGACCTTGCTCGAGTACCCTCTCTTTCTCACGTCTAGTCAATACTATCC
>MU278766.1:0-10223 GCA_022385745.1 Cubamyces sp. BRFM 1775 | reverse complement strand
TGGCGTCGCCTCTTATATACATGTATGAGAGCCTTGTGGCAGAATGTTCTAGCGTAAACAGGGACTTTCTAGTACGTCGTAGTCAGCGCTAGTTGAACCTAGTACCACTGTGGCAGTGCTGTTGTGCACTGCGAGCGGCTGCGCAGAAGCGACTGTGCATCCCTATATGGTAAGTATAGAGGAAGTGCCGGAAAGTCCTAGCTAAGACGAGAACGTTCCTGTCCTACAGAACCATAGCTACAATCTGAGAGTTCACCATATCTGTATCGTATAGGGAATGGAGCCTAAGTCCATAACAAATCGTAAAGTTCGTAAAACGCCTATCGTACATTCGTAACATCAATGATGACTGACTCTGGTGGGGCCACTTTCTGGCCTGGAATCTCTGGATCATGATACAGCACTAGCTTGCTTGCATGGAAGACTGGGTGAATCCGAGTCATCCTAGCGGGCCATTCCAGATTGAAAGTAACTGGTGATAGTTTCTCAACTATCTTGAAAGGCCCTGCATACCGAGCATTGAGTTTACGACCTGTGGTCTGATAATCTCGAAGGTCCAGAAGAACTTTGTCTCCAACTTTGAAAGGAACCTTTTGGACTCCCTGGTCATAGTACCACTTCATTCGCTCAGCTGCTAAAGCTAGTGCTGCCTTTGCTTGATCCTGGGCTTGTTGTCTTCTCCATGCAATATCACTGAGATCTGTCGGGGTTGGCTCCTTTCAGAGTGTTGGACCCGCCCGTGGGTGTCGACCATACTCCAAGAAGAAAGGGCTCTCCTTGGTTCCCTCGTGAGCTGCATTATTATATGCGAACTCAGCTGTGCTAAGGAGCTTGGACCAATTGGCTTTCTGGTAGTCCATATAACACCGAAGGAATTGCTTCAATGTTTGGTTGACTCTTTCAGTCTGGCCATCTGTCTGAGGATGATAGGTGGTGGACATTGAAGACTTTATTCCCAACAGTTTGCACCATTCTTGGAATAGTGTTGCTGCAAATTGTGTGCCTCTATCAGAGATAATCTGAAGTGGTAGGCCATGTAAAGGCCATATCCTTTCATAGAAGAGTTCTGCTAGATCCTTTGCGGAGAACTCATTTCTGATAGGGAAGAAGTGGGCTCGTTTTGTTAGTCGGTCCACCACTACGCAGATGGCAGTATACCCGAAAGACTCAGGTAATTGGGTGATGAGGTCGACCGTAATGATCTCCCATGGTCCCTCTGGGACAGGGTTGGGCTGAAGCGGTCCGTAAGGCTGTTGTGGACGATTCTTCATCTGTTGACAAGTATCACAACCCGTGACATACTTCTTGACAAAGATAGACATGCCTGGCCACCAGTAGTTACGTGACACAAGTTCGTAGGTCTTCCACCTTCCTGGATGTCCTGCTGAGGGTAAATCATGGTGCATCTGAACCACTCGTCTCCGAAGGTCATCATTCTCGCTCTTTGGAATATAGACTTTGCCTCGGTATAGCAAAAGTCCATTCTCATAGTTCCAGTCATCCAACGACTTCTTGAACTCTCTGGGCCCAGACTTCAGCAATTGCTTATAGTCCTTGGTGACTTCATCCTGTAACAATGCTTCTTTGACTTCTCTTAGGAGCATGTCATCATTGATAGGCGACTCATGAGAGGAATCGATGGCCTGAATAACAAAGAATTCAGGTTTTAGGAGAATTTGATCTCGATTATTGAATTCCACCCCCTCCTCATGGTCTGGCCTCCTGGACAGAGGGTCAGCAGTGAGCATTGTTTTGCCTGGCTTGTGGCGTAGTATAAAGTTGAAGGGCGTGAGGTACAGAGCCCATCTCGCCTGTCTCCTTGTCAACTTTTGGGCAGTCTTGAAATATGTCAAATTCTGATGATCTGACCATATTTCAACCTTCTCCGGATGTCCTTCCAAATGATGCCTATATTCCTCAAGAGCTCGTATGATTGCAAGCATCTCCTTGTCGTAAATCTCATAGTTTCGTTCATGAACATTGAGCGACTTGGAATAAAAGGCAACTGGATGCCACAACTTGTCAGTTGGATCCAGTTGAGACAAAACTGCTCCAGTAGCAAAATCACTAGAGTCTGTCTCAAGTCGGAAAGGATTCTCATCATCCGGGATTCGTAGAATGGGAGCCGAGGTGAAGGCCTTTTTCAGGCTATTGAATGCATGTTCCTGTTCCTCGCCCCAAATCCAAGGTTGATCCTTCTTGGTCAACAAGGTGAGCGGTTTGGCATATCTTGCAAAGTCCTTAATGAACCTCCTGTAGAAGTTGGCAAAGCCAAGGAAAGCCTGGACCTGCTTGACCTTGGTGGGTCGTGGCCAATCTGTCACACCTGAGACCTTCTTTGGGTTCATCGAGATTTTCCCTTTCGAGATGATCATGCCAAGATATTCAATGCTGCTTTGTTCAAACAAGCACTTCTCTGGTTTGGCAAACAGATCATTATCTCATAGCCGTTTAAGAACCTCCCGCGTGATTTCTCGATGCTGATGAATATCATCTGTAAAGATGAGAATATCATCAAGGTACACAATAACGTGTCCATCTCTAATGAGATCACCAAGTATATCATTCATCATTGCTTGGAAGGTGGCTGGGGCATTGGAAAATCCAAAGTACATCACCATAGCCTCAAACAACCCTCAGTGTGTAATGAAGGCTGTTTTCCATTCGTCACCCTTGCGGATACGCACATTATTGTATCCCCAACGCAAGTCAATTTTTGTAAAACTTGACGCCTGGCTGAGTGAATCAACCAAGCCTGCAATACGGGGAATCGGGTAACGGTTCTTGACGGTAATGTCATTCAGTTTCCGGTAATCTACCACCAGCCGCAGACTCCCATCGCTCTTCTTAACAAAAAAGACAGGAGCTGCTACAGGGCTTTTGGATTTTCTGATGTACCCCTTCCGGGTCTCCTCATTGATCCATTCATCTAAGGAATTTCTTTCCTTTGGAGACATGGGATATAGTTTGGCCGGTCGAGGAAGCGGGGCCCCTTCCTCAAGGTCAATACCATGATCATATGGTTTGCGCGCCGGCATCCTCTCTGATTGTTTCTTTGAGAAGACGTCTCCAAACTCGTGTAGATGTTCTGGGACAAAAGTCTTCCAGTTACGAGTATCATCATCCTCAATTTCCTCGAGATCTTTTCCAAGAATCTCTGCGGTCAACCGTGCTACTTCATGGTCTTCTGGATCTTCCGCTGAGATCCAGTTGATGTGTGGATTTTCGATACACTCCTCTCCTAACTTGTCCAGCAGAGTGATCAAGGGATCCTCCCTTGGTAGCTGAAGCTCGTCGGCTTCTTCCTCAGCCACATGGTCTCTTTTACGAGCTCTTGGGGCACAGCTCTCAGGGCACCTGGTAAATCTCCATTCTCCGCGCTCCCAATTGATCTCAGGGTTATGTCTACGTAAGTATGTGTACCCTATAATCATGTCTTTCTTTCCCAAGTCTGCTACAAGTACTTGGTGAGTTGACTTATGAGATCCAATTTCAATGTAGGAGCGGATGGCATGGGTAATCTTCCCATTCTTATTTGTAGTGCCATCAGCGTTATAAACATTGTATGGAGTTGCCAGCTTAATAGTTGCCAGGTGATTCTTTTCGACAACTGATTTGTTGATGAAAGTTGTCGTGGCCCCTGAGTCTACCAGAGCTTCGACCTGCACTTTTCTACCATAAACCCACAGTGTCACGGGCAAATTGAATGAATTCCTGTTACGAGAAGTGGATAATACAGGATTGTCCGTGCTACTAATGCTAACACTACAAGTGCTAACTCCGACGCTGGGTTCACTATTCTCTGCTACATGTTCGCAGGCAGTCACATGTAGCGCTTGAGAAAATCCGAGCTTGCTGAGGCCCGTGCCTTGCCTTTTTCAGGCAGGCTGGGACGAGTCTGAGGTTCATCTTCCTCAATCAAGGTTGACTGGTTGTCAACATCCTCTTGCTCAATTCTCGCCGTGGATATGGACGCTGAAGTCGTGGGGGGTTCATCCTCATTGTCCGTGACCTCGATTTCAACAACACGTGTCTTCTTTACCTTGCCAGGCTTAGATGACTGTGCTTCATTTCCTCCGGTCCTCTGGTCAGTTCCCTTGAACTGGCTTTGGGACTTGGCTCTCTTGTCCGCATTTTTGACCAACTGGTAGCAATCATCTGTATTGTGCGACTTGCCCTTACAGATGTGGCAGAAGCGATTCTTCTTCTCCGTGGTCGCAGCGTTAGCCTGTTTGCCATTTTTTCCCTTGCCTTTCGACTTTTCAGCCGAGTCAATGTCCATTGGAGTATGGCCACTGTTGTCGAAGGTACCCTTGCTGAAGACTGTGCCACGCATCTTTTCCGGGTTGAGCTCTCTATAGAAGTCAAGCAACATGTCAAGGAAGTCAGGCCACTTCTTGGGGGCATTTTTGCCTTGAGTTCCAACAAGGGCAATCCGCATGTCGCGGCTGACAACCTCCCGCAGCTTATCAATGAGAAGCTCATCATTGTACCCAGTAAGACGCCCAAGGGTACAGAATCTTTCCGCATACTTGATGAAGTCCTTGGCAGCCAGATCTTTGTTGCTGAAAAGGGCAGTGATCTCTTTCTTCGCTCCCTCTTTGTCGTCCCGTTGTCCATAGATCTGTGCTAGCTCATCCATGAAAGCATCCCAGGTTCCAAGATCTTGGCCCCTTCCCACACGGTCATAATAGGATGCCATGTACTTATGGGCAGGACCTTGGAGGCGTGAGAGAGCTGTGACAATCTTCTGCTTGTCTGTGGTAATACCCTCATGTGCGCACCACAAACTGATAAGGTTGCGCCACTCTTCCAACTTGATCTTGTCATCAGAGCCCTTGAAAATTGGAGGTTCCCCAATTTTGGGTTGCCGTGATCCTCCTCCAGTGGATGCTGGCAAAGCATCAACTTGCTGTTTGTATGAGTTTACAAGGGCGTGCTGGTTTTGCACCAGTGTTGTAAGAGTTGTCACTTGGGATGTTAAGTGACTAACATGTTGCAACAAGTTGTTGAAGTTTGCATCCATGTGCTGAGCCATTTCGGCTGTCAAATTGCGAGCGTATTCAGGAATGCGTTCTTCTGCAAGCTGGACTGTGTTCCGGGTTGCAATAGCAATATCCTCATCTGCCTCTGATGAAAGTCCATTGGTAATCAGGTTATTAATTTCTTCAGGGGCGAGACGTCGAAATGTGGTCACAGGGATGAATGGTGTGTAACTCATTGCTAACCATAAATTTGTTAGTACTTGCTAAACCAAGAAAACAAAAGCAATTGTAGTAAGAAAGATCTAATGCCTATGCTAAGGTACCGTAGTTGAAAGAAAGGTTCAAGACATTAATCTCCTCGCAGATCTCTGGAAGGCGCTGGCAAAGGTTCTTGAAAGAAATCTGAGAAATGGCCTTCAGGTGCTTCTTGATGATCCGCCACTCCTTGTTCATCAACTTCTCAGCCCTTTTCTCCAAGTTAACCCAGAGCTCATTGAACTCTCTTCCCCACACCCTGACCTTCTCCTTCGCATTGCTAGGAATCCGATCATCAGAGAGAGCCTTCTCGACAAACGGAATGAGCCTCTTGACGGTGGGCTCGAAGAGTTTGCTGAACTCTTGAATGCGGTAAAGAATCTTGGTCTTCCTGAAGCGAAGGTTGCTAGGGAGAGGCTTGCACTCTTCCAGCTGAGCAGGGGCTTGGAGACGTTCAATGAGGGGTTGGTATGGTTCAGAGATGCGGTCGATGAGTGGTATCGAGGTTGTTGCCTTCTGATTGGCCACCCACTTGTAGTGACGCTGCCTGAGCTGCTCGATGGCTTCTTGGTTCTTTCTTGCACGCTCTGGGTCGAAGGGCCGGGGTGTGACAACGACAGGTGGAGCGTAGAGCCTGTTACAACGAAGGCTGGGCACCTTGTACTTGTGCAGGGGCTGAAGAAGGATGCAATGGTAGAGACCAAGCGGTTCCTCCTTCACAATGACCTTGCGGTCGCGCGAGATCTTAGGCATGGCTAAAAGAGAGGTTAGCAGCTTGTCAGCTGGTCCTTTTCAGGACAAAAAATGTAATCCAGAGGAAAAAGGGTGGTTGGGTCTTGAAGGTGGTGAAAAGGCTTGAATCTCAGACACGGCACCACCCCGTGCTGCAAATGGGAAAACTGGGTGAGAGAGTGTTACACTCTTCTCTAATCTGTCCAGCCTGGTTACCCATCCTTAAGTCCAAAAACTTTCATGGGAGGTACCAAAGTTCCCATTCCAGGCTGTTACCCATAAGGTGACAGATACCCCTTACGCCTAGGGCCCGGCACAAAAGAAACAACCAAGTTATACAATCAGCTATACAGCTAATTATACAACGAGGTGTTTCACAAGTGACTGAAGCTTGTCAGCGACAGCACTGTAGCCCCCAGAACCCATTAAGTACTACTGCTTTGCAGCAGCAGCACTGTAGCCCCCAGAACCCTCAAAGACTAAAAAAGTCGAAATATGAAGCACCAACACAACCCCAAACAAAACAAAAACAAATGCAAGAGGCTTTGGCAAGCCTGGTGCAATAGAAAAGACTAATCCAAATATAACAGTAAGACTCAAACTGAAATACCCACTGGATAGAAAGGTAGGTGAGAGTAGAAGGTTGAGATAATAAAGGCTTGTTAGGCCAGAGGTAGTTGAGCTTAGACAATAAGTGGATTAGTCTGAGGGGAGTAGCCCTCAGGCAGGTGGTATATATACATGCAGACCAGTCCCCCTGGGACTGGGGTGAGACCCCTAATACTCTAGGTTACTAAGCAATCACCTGACTAGCATGAGTCAGTCTGAGTCATCCTGAGTCATTCTGAGTCATGCGCCGAGCATGCCCTTTGCCCAGCAAAGATCTGACCAATAGCGTCCCTACATCACTAAGCAAACATCCAGAACATTCCACCTAGGCCTGGAGATGGCTAGAACAGGGTTCTAGCCACGGAACTGTCTAGAACTAATCCCAGAATAGGAAAAAGAGCGAAGAAAACAGTGATAACTATTGATTATGAGTGATAAGGGGACTTGTCCATTAAATAGGCGCCGGATAAGCGCCAAATATATCGAATTAATGGTTATCCCTTTCAGATAAGCACCAGAAAGGTAAAGGAAAGGTCACAATTTGTGACATGCGGTCTCTATCGCGCCTGTCACCCTGTCAACGTCTACGTCCGATGCAACCCCACATCCTACGACCCCTCATCCCCCTCACCTGTCCACCTCCGGCACTTGCGACTCGCCTGAGACCACTATTCCTTCGGGCCACAGGTTCACTGTCAACGCGGTGTGGACATACGGTACGTGTTGCGACAGCCAGGCTATGCCGTCTGGCTAATACTTTGTAGAACAATGCCGTTCTTATAGTGTCTTGCAACAAGTCGAAGAACTCGCCAACGTCTCGCTATTGCAGAACGGTCTGCTGGGATGCTCTCCCCTCCTCCCTGAGATGGCTTTTAGTCTCGACCTTCTAGAGCTGTACCATCGACTGCGATGGCAGCACCCTCGCCTGGGGGTGCAGCCCTTCATACGGGCGATCTGTGATTTGCATGACGTACGTACTACTGCTATCCGTTCGCGCATATAGCTGACACTCTTGTTCTTCTCGGTCACATACTCGGGTACACAACGCTGACAATTCTCATCGACGTTTGACACATATCTCGTGATCCTACGCCGTGTCCAGGAGCGTTGCGACAAGGCACTACGTCACAACGAAGTCAACTGGCGCATTCGGAATGCGTGCCCTCCTTGCAACCTCCAGGTATGCATTGGTCATCTTACGCCTTTATGTTATTGGCTATTCTTTTCAGCTCAAAAACAAAGAGCCAATGAAGCCTGAGCGGTTACTTGCGTTGGATGGCAACAACTCAGCAAAACGCGTAGCGAGCGCGGGCCGTGAGGACCCGCGGGTCTTCTCAAGTGACTATTTCCTCCCCAGACAGGTGGTTGACCGTTACAAGGACAAGGTCAAACGCAAAGCTCACAGCAAGAAGCCACTTAAACAGCAGGCGGACGAAGATGTAAGTAATTAGGTCGCTATGACGCCACAGCTGACATCTTATCAATCTACACAGGCAGAGGACCTGAGCGAGGAAGAGGATGCGCCATGGATTGTCAAGGACGCGCCAGGGGATGCACCAGACGGCCAAGAGAATCCGACACCATGTACGGAGCGGTGGAAGGCCAGCGCTGCTGAACACGAGAAGCGAGCCCTGAACATCTATGAGACCACCGGCATCTTTGTCTCTGCGTGCCGCCATGGGTTCGTCCAAAAGGCTTGTGAGATGGTCTGAAGCGGCGAACTGTATGTTGTCATTGTAATGCTAATCACTGTCAGAGATCTTATGTTTCTGCAGCAGGGCCAAGTATCCGCTTGCGATACTTGATCACACCCTGGACGTGCACGGAGACAACACAGGGTATGGCTACAATATAGGCTGCAGCTTCGCCAAAACTGTGAAGACAAGCCGTCTTGTAGGCCCTAAGGCAGCAAATGCAAAGACGGAATTTGTCGTCTGTGCGTTCCACAGTTACGCGCATAATCGCCTCTGCCAGCTTTCGAACCACCCTCTCTACCGCGATGGCTATGGTATCGAGGATCTGGAGGTGATGGAGCGCGTCTTCTCCGCCTCGAACAATGTAGCTCGCTTCATATGGTACGCGAGCCCCTTCCACTACATGCAAGGCCTCGACCTCCACTTCAAGCAATGGGATGAAGATAAGTACGCTGAGCTCAGTAAGTCTCCTGATCTCATGTCGAGGCCCACCTGTTTACGTCAATCCTGCAGGCAACTTCTTACTGAACAACTACAGGCAGTGCTTACGCATTGTCTTGGAGTACACGGTCGAAATTGGTCAGCTTCAGATACAGCTTGGCATCAATGAGGGGACGTTCAAAGAGTGGCTCGCGCAGGAGAAGGCCTTCCTTTCTGGACTACGCAACAAGCCTGAGGGTCAGGTTCTGGAGATGGCCTATGTTCAGGCTCTCCTCAACCGTCAATGCGCTGAGTAAGTTGATTGCAATAATTCCGCTCCTGTATGATATTGAACTGCGACGTCTCAGACGCAAGTTAGAGCAAGTGTGGCATGATTGGGTGGTGGTGTCAGATCACCACGAGCCCGATTACAACTCGGACGCACGGCGTACCCGCCGTGTGGAAGCTTCACGGTGTGCAGCGTTCGACGAACTCACCCTGGCCATACAAGAGGTTGGTGATCTCGAAACGAAGCTTGAAATTGACCAGCCATGGACGCCCTCCGATCCACGATACCAGGAAGCTCTCTCACGCATACAATACCAGGACTTCCGTCGCGCCCTTGACCGAGTACAACAGCTCGTCATGCAGCGGCTACTTGAGCTGTTGAAAGCTAACATGTCTGGGATGGGTATGCCAGTCAATATGCAATCCTCACACAACTTCGACTGACTTTGGCCCGGGTTACAGGATATAAGATGCGCACCTCCATATGGAAGGGCTTGAAGGCTCGGGCAAAGGCGATCTGAGCAGCTCTGAAGAAGTACAACAAATTGGCCGCAGAGATGGTTCCATCAGCGCCGGCACTGCATTGGAAGGACGTTGTCAACTACACATTCATCTTGGAGTTCGACCTTTGACGTAGTAGTTACGCTCGTCGCGAGGTCCTCTCGGCTCCATGGACCACTCCACATAATTACGAGGTAGCCGCAAAGTATTTCAAGATTCTTCCAGCGAAGTCAGAGATCCCGCGCCTGAACCGCGAGGTCCGCCATCTCGACACGAGTATAGAACTTGAATGGAGGGAATATGCCCGTGCTCTACGGGAAACATCCAGCAAAGATCCCCTCCTCGCGGCAGAGCTTCGTTTGCAGTTCAAGCTGCGCCGCCGTGTGCAACACGTCCATCTCGCACGGATCGCCACTATCCGCGCTCTCCCCGGTTACACCGGAACGGTCGAGCGTGGCAAGCCTCTGTACCATGGCAATGACCTCTTCAACCAAGACAGAAGCAGCTTGACGGCAGCGGTGGGGAATGCAGAGGCTTTGGACATAGGTGAGGTGATGGAGGAGCCTGTGGGTACACTGCTGCTTGACGAGGACACCATGGACGATCCCTTAGAAGATGCCCTCTGCAGTACGGAACTGGTAAGATTCACAAAGTTCTTAGAAAGGACCCAGTAGAAGTAGTGTAATATTGTTAGGACCGTGCGGTCCTGGTCAACTCCGACACGAGCGGAGGAAGCGGA
>MU278765.1:0-10323 GCA_022385745.1 Cubamyces sp. BRFM 1775 | reverse complement strand
ATGGCAAGAATATGGCAGGAAATGATAACGTGTTCATGCCATTTTCTCCGCGATGACATCAGAACTCACACGGCATTAATATTCATCATTTTCCAGGCCATATTTGTCCGATGTTCTCGTGAGTTACACGGCATGTTTGTGAGAAAAGTTCCTGGCATGTTATTTGGCGTGTTCCCAAGAGGGAACATTGAGAGAAAATGCGACCCATTCGCGCCATGTCCTGCAGGGGAATCAAGGCAAAAACATGTCGCCGGGAATATGTCACATATCCTCGGGCTGATCCTCCCATTTTGGACTACAAAACATGGCAAACTGAGTCGCAACATTCCTGGCATGTTCCTGCTTCATGTTCTTCCGATAAACATGCCGAGAAAATGCCACACGTTTTTGCCATATCAAGGAGAGCAAAATGTCGAGAATATGTCGAGCGCTTATTCACACATTTTTGCCATGCGAGTGGTCATGTTCTTGCAGAGGAACATGGCATGAACACGTCTAATGTTGATCGCTGTGATTGTTATCAGAACATTGCGAGAAACATGCAATGGGAATCGGTTCAGCAATCGGGCTACGATTCACTTCTCGAATCACGGTCCGATTTGCGGCACGAAAGCCACTGAGATTCATGCAAGGAAATAACTGCTATCAATCTAGAACCTGGCGGGGTTCCGACGACGCAAGGAGGAGAGGAATCAGCGACGTATGCTCTCCTACCGCCCAACGCAGATTTCGAGACGAACATAAGCAATTGGAAACTGAGCCGGAACCTCGTAGGGGAGCCTACATATATTACATGAGTAACTTGCAATGACTTCAATCCTCTTGCCCTTTCGCTTCAAACTGCTGCGAAGGATGATATGCGCGTGCTTCGCGAAGTAGCTGAGTTCGCGGATTCAGCATTCTGAGACCGGAGCAGATAACAGAATCATACCCTGTCTAATGGCCTGACATGCACACAAGGACGGCTGATTCTGCATACATACGTTTCCCGCGGGTTATCAGCTCCAGGAGCTCGGACAACCAAATGTTCCATAGTCGTTTGTGCGAAATGGCAGAGGACGTCTTCAGTGCGGAGCACCAGGGCGGCTTCTTCGTATGCTTGATAGTAGAGACGACCGCCGACTTGGGGATACTTACGATAAGGATCTAGCGCTGCGTCGACACGATCCAGTTCCTTGAGGGGCCTGACGACGAGAAAGGTCTCTACCAGATCTTGCCTGTCAGGTCCACGTCGCGTGTGGATGAAGATGCGGTCTATGCGACCTGGGCGAGAAGTAGCAGCGAGGCTAGGGTGTCGGAAGAGCACATTGCTGTCGCCCGTAGACCTGCTCCGGGGCTTGTAGTACACGCCTGAGATGCGTACTGCAGAACAAGAGGTGGCTGGACGGGGGAGCGGCAGTTTGCCCAAAGGGCGCTCCGCGGCGAAGACCCGTTCATCGATATACACGTCGGCTGTTTCATCAGCAAGCCTCTCAAGAAGAGCCTTGTAGGTAGCGCTATCCAAAGAAGCGGGTCGAGAGCCCTTGAATGGCTCGCCTACCGGCGCCAGCTCGTGCTGGGCAGAGGCGGAGCGCAGGATGGCGTCGAGGCGCATTCCACGACGGTCGTGTTCCTCGGCTGCATGCATAGACCTGGAGAACTCTTCTAAGTATTGCTTGACTGCTGGACTGCGTAGCAGCGGACGGAAGCTTGCCGCGCGGCAACTGTGCATCATGAACGTCATCTCGAGCTCCCCTGTGCGACATCATGTCAGAAGGGCATACTCCGAAACGATGGCGCGACAGAACGAACCGAAGGTGAGATTGGTATTGAGAGTCTGCAGATAATAATTGAAGCGCTCGAAGACGAATGACCTCCACGAATGGACGGGTCCAAATAAGCGGAGGAAGACCCCGATATGAAGGGCGAGATGATGGTTAGGCTGGATCTTGGCGCCCTTGTAGAGTTCCTTGACCCCGTCAAGGTACTTCTGCATCAACTTCTCCGCGATTGCAATCTGTCGGTTGTCGATTTCTAGCAAACCGAAATTCTCTACAGCCTCGACTAAGTCCAAGAAGTTTTGCAGCATCTTCACACGCCGTTCTTCTTGATAGCTCCAAGTACGAATGAGTGTAATAGGAAGGTTTACGACGCACAGGGTTCTCCACTGGTCGGCACTAAGCTTCCCGTGCTGCTTCGTGCCGAAGGCAACGGGAGGCGCGTTCAGCCAACTCGGGAGGACCAAACGGGAGCGGTCCTCAACATACGCAGCCAGGGTACTGCGCCCGATCGCCTCCAGTGGCGAGCGGACATCCGCGGAGGCTGAATCCGCAGGTCGGGGAGGCTAACCGAAATGTGTATATGAGGCCAGCACCTCGGTGGTTGATTGGTAGTACTCACCGTATTATGTTTGTCACCGTGTTCGTCGGGAGACACCTGCACGAATATTTCAGTACCGATGTCAACCATATGGTACAGGAGGGTTTCCTACATGAGACAATGACTCGTCCGCTCCGGGAGGCCGTTGGTTCATCTGTGGGTGCGTTGCGTTGGATCGATCGGTCGTATCGGGATGCTGTTCGACCTTGTGTGCGTAGTTCAAGATCGGGTACGCTCGATCATGAGAAGACAGGCTCACCCAGGTCAACAATCGAGTGGCTAGTACACCCTTGTTACCAGTGATGTCGAGCCCACGCGATCGGCACATCGCAATCAATACATCCTTCTTCTTACGTGGGAGCGCGCTTCGCGCGTGCAACCCCCGCAACGTCTTCTCTGCGCTTTGGATGTCAGCCTGGAGTGCCTCGTCGTATCGGAGGGAAGCGGCGCCGCCTATTCGAACGATGAATCAGTTGAACGTGATTGTAACAGGGACGTCGGCCTTACCAGGTTGCTGTTCCTCTTCGGCCACTTCTTCGGCGCCCACGTCTTCGCGAGGGTTTCCTTCAATCGGCAGATTCTCCTTCGTGCGCTATATCTATCGTTATCCATGTAGCTCCCCAAACCCAGGGTGCTCGGCACTCACCCATGCGATGAGGTTCTTGACCAACTGGGATATGGTACCGGCTCGGCGCAGCCCGTAGTCGAGACAGAGGTGATAAAGGATCGCCTTTCTAACCTTCTTCAATTGAGCCTTGCTCCCGCGAAGAAGCACGTCCCTTCCCGCAGCCATTTTGTCTTCCGAAGGGCGATCTGGAGCGGCGCCTGAGTTGACGCCTGACGCGTCGCCATCGTCCGCTTCAACGTTGATGCCCCAAAGCGTGCGGATGTGCCGTTGTAAGATGCCTAGATAGAGGTTGTGCATTGTGTCAACAACCGTATATAACAGAGGATTCCAGTATTCTAGACGCAGAAGCTCCGAATGTCGGACGCCAGTTTGTCGAAACAACTCCTCACGTTCGAAAGTGGACTGAGCCTCTAGCCAAGCCTTCGCATTCGCACGATGCTGTTCGAGGTCTCGTGGTTTGAAGGCTGCGTAGTCCGTTGCCTCGACATCGTCCGCGGACGCCACACATACACTACAGAGGACACGACTATGGTTGTGCGGCCCGAAACCTGAGAGTTGACGAGCAGCTAGTAGATCCGCAACAACAGGTACCAGGGCTGCGCGAGCGAGACGTCCATTCGGCCGGAGAGCTGTCCGCGAATAGTAGACGCCAGGATCCCAGAAGTCCAGCAGTTCGTCAACCACGATTGCCAGGAAATGGTTGATCTGATCCGTAGATGGCTTCGTCGGGCCGGGGATCACACCGACGAGGTATATGTTCTCCGGCAGATACCGCAGGTGTTCGGGGAGGTTGAGACACACCATGTAGATAGCAGTGCTTGTCACCGTATGCTTGGCCTCTTTCATTTGGTAAGGGTTGAAGCCGTCTGCCGAGAGGCCGAAGACGAGGCGCAACTCCCCGGGTGGGGCGTCTAGGAAGGCTCCGCAAGCATCAGGACCACGCAGGCTCTGCAAAGCGATACCGTCGAAGATGTCTCTCATAGGTGTAGAGACACGACCGTCGTTCCACCGCACGACCTCGAGCCATCTCTCGACATCTTCGCGGCACAGCATCCGCCCGACCCAGTGCTTCATGGATTGATGAAGATACTTGCGGACAGGGATCGACATCTTCTCGTCCGAGATCCTACGTTTTCGCCACAACTTCGCGCCGCATGGCAAACTCTCAGGTGCAGAGCGATTTTGGCATGTCTCCGGGACCTGACCACTGAGCTCATATAGAGCGAAGCATCGAGAACAACAGTTGTAGGCGGTAACATGAGGGTCCAGGTCCAAAGTGTTGAGGACCGTCCGGGGGTCTCGGGCAAGCTGGCGAAGTAGCCGGGTGTCTTGAGCGAGCAGGGGACCCGGGTGACGGGCGAACTCTAGAGTGGTTCGAATCGCGCTCCGCAATCCGCCCATGAGGATGCTTGTCCCTTTGCGGGACATGCCAAGCAGAAGGTTGGAGGTCGCTGCAACGACGGAATATGCATGAACCGGCGCAGAACCAGGGGACCACAACTTCTGACGCGAGGCGACATGATGATCTGCATGGGGGGAGTTATACCGGTCACTCAATGCACATGCTCACAGACGCACCTGTCACGATGAAGAAACGCGAATCCGCAGTGGGATCCCGTCCCGACTTCGTAGTACGGCCCCGTTCAGGGGATTGCCCCTGGGCCTCCTGTTGCTCCCACTCGTACTCCTTCAGATCCTCCAGCCTCTCCAACTCCGCTCTGATTTGGCCCATGAGACCTTGACGATACTGTTCGATGTCGCCATCCATCTCGGACCGCATTGATCGTAACAAAAAATACGTCGCAGCCAGGCCGTTCTGATAGTGGAGCAGAGGAGCATTACGAGCTTCCCTGGGGCGCAGAGCACCTTTCCCGCTGTTACACGGCTCACCTGAGTCGACATCCCAGCGCACGTAAGTCCCATCAACAGCCGGATCTTCAATGAATCGAAGAGAATGCACGTTGGAAGAGAACGCGAGCATATTTTGCATGAACGCGAGCTGCATATACAGAAGATCGTCCAGACGGGACGCGGCCTTGCGATCTGGGGTCGCCACAGAGGGAGTCACCGACACGTTGGAGGGCGAGGGATTGGGCGCGCTGTCGCCTTGAATGGTGAGGTTGTCCAGGGAGGTTGCGAGGTCGTCCTGAACGGATGGCTGCGGAGAAGCTTCTTGAGAATCGTTGAGAAGATCCCGTAACTTCGCCCAACGTTTGTGACGCCAAGCGGTCGAGCTCGCCATTCCTGATAATGTGTTCAGAGGCGGTTCTTATAACCCGACTTAACTACTCACCGAGGTTGTTTGTAAGACACGAGCAGTACCTGGTTAGGCAGGCAGTCAGCGATTCGATGTTCACGACAGGGAACGACATCGCCCACATACCTGTCTATTATGCCTAATTAGGCATAAATGCCACTAAGCGCCTGCTCACGATAGCACGCGAATCTTCGGTGGTAGACAACCAGAACGGCGCAGAGGATATGAGGCAAAAGAGAGGAGAGGAAGAGGGGATGGGCAGGGATGGGCAGGGTAAGAGAGGGCAAGAGGGAGAGAAGGATAGGACGAGCGGAAGGTCACGCACCCCAGGGTGGATCAGATCACCGAATCGCTGATGCTTCAGTCGGATCATCACGCTGCTTCCAAAAGGCGGACACCTTGTACAGAGACGAAACATGCTCAGAATTGATAAGATTTACACCCACAATGTCCTTGACAAGGGGATACGTCGTCGAATGTACACGACTATCAGTCCAACCCTTTGGCTACACGTTCGTCTTGAACACCCCCACCATGCGCGACAATATTCTTGACGACCTCTGCCATCGCAGCCCGGAGACGCTATTGCGAGCAGGTCAGGGAGTGGCAGCCCAGAAACAAGACCGACCCACATTATGCATGGATGTACAGGTAGTAGAGGCGATCTTGAACTGCTGGTAGGCTTCACGGAACTGGTCGAGGAACACTATAGCGCCATCGGGACCCTCGACGGATTGGGGAGTCGACGCCAACAAGGCGACTTCCTGAGAATCAAAACGGTCTGATTAGATCGCATGAAGCGGTGTACAGCGATAGCGTTACCTCGGCTTGCGACAGCACATCCGTTTGAGCAGCGTGCTGTGCTCGAGCTCGTGCGATGATGTCCTCGTACTGCCGGACAGCACGACGAAGTTCGCGCTCGCGGACACCGCGATTGCCGTGAGCTAGCCACGCAGTCTCGTGCTCTAACCCAAGACGAGAACTTTGGAAGATCATGTCGTTGCGCTCCCTACGCATAGCGAAGATACGGGCAAAGATAGGGGTTGCTTTCTCTTCGACAACTCCCTTCGTCAGCTTCCCGAGATGAAAGGTCTCCAGGACTTGGGAGAGTTGTTGCTGGAATATGGTCATGGGCGTGCAAGAGATAGGATATAAGCTGCGACACACCTCGGACGAGAGGACGTGGAAGTATGTGCCCCACTGGTTGACGATAGACTGGAGCTTCGTGCCATCCTCCTTGCATTCCCGCAACTCGTGCTGAAGGCGGGGCATAACGCGTCGGAGGAGCACCCGATCTTCGACGGAGAATGTCTTCTCACGAACTCCGGCATTGTACACGGATTCTAGCTAGAAGGAGGGCGCGACGTGTGAGAATGCATTTCGAAGTGAAGGCTCGGCCCTACCTGAATCATCATCCTTTCGGCCTCTGCTTGACATGTCGCTGCGGCGTTGATTTGATCCAACAGAGCAGGCATTGCCCCGATTCCTGACTGTCCGTAGGTTTGGCGCAGACGGGTAGACAAAGCCTGGATGTCGTTCTTCATCCTCCGACGGTATTCTTTGTTGAGGAATGTGATCCTTGACGCGAAAGAGGGCACCCATCCATCTTCAGACGTTGGAAGACCTAGATCTTGTTGCATTCTGTTTCATTGCAACATGACTGAGCTGAAGAAACGAGAGATACAACTGATAACACGCACTCTTTGAGAGCTTGGTCGAACTCGAAACATGCGATACGGATAGCATTCTCCTTCTCGTGGACTATCGCGAGAGCATCATCTACAGCGATCATAGTAGCTGGTGGTTATAGAGGTGGCGAAGACGACTTTGAACTGACGGTCGATGGGGTGGGTCGAGAAAGATGGGACTGTGCCACTCACTTGAAAAGCTCCCGAATCACGGTCGAACACGCCCCAGTCACAAGCAAAGCCTCGGTATATTCGCGATTGGGTATGATCGCCACTGGAAAACTGCCGTATCCGAATGATAGTCCGTTGTATTGGTCGACAAAACTGCATTGTTATGGGAAGATGGGGCCCTTCGCAGCCAAGTAACCAGCTTAGCTAATGGAGGAATTGCAAGCATTGCGTCGTTGTCCACAGGCGATCCAGGGTAGGTAGCTGGAGCAATGGCTGGACGTATCTGAGATGCATGACGGGAGCGAGCTAGGCAGAAGAATAGTAGAGCAGGAGAAGCGTTGAAGTTGTCGACGCTATCGCATCGACGTTCGCTGCATCACGTGGTCTAGGCAGGCGCTACATTCCAGACGCCTCAAAAACCGGGGCTGAACGAAGTGCAGGCAGGCATGGATGGTAACATCGCACAATGCATTAACGAGGATCATGAAGACGAGTACATTTCTGGGGCAATGGCGTATCCTGTATGGCCATACAGCAGTGCTATAAGGCGCGTACTAAGCCTGCTCGCGCGCATTGGCGAGGAAGGCGTCGAGGCGTCGAAGGCCACGTCCTAGGGCTCTCATAGCGACAGACTTGACATGGTCTTGGGCGACGACTACTTCGGCCAGGGCGGTGCGGAAAGGACAGCCCTGGGTAAGATGGGGAACGGGCGGGGGAGAGGCAAAGGCCTTCTTGAAACCTGCCTGGATAGCGAAGAGGATGACGGTGGCGAAGGCGAAGACGGTTATGAAGGCCACGCCAGCTGACGGTTTGAGGGTTTCCATAGAGGGGGTGTAAAAGTCGTAATCTTCTCCGACGACATTAACGTACGTTATCGGGAGGAGAGCATCCCGCTCCGCGTCGTCCTGCTACGACAACTATGTGAGCAGAGGGCCAGCAATGTATCTGCGCACAACTCACATGGTCGCGATTCACCCTCACGAATGTTCCATCAACGTCTCCGACCGCAACACCATGTTCTTTGAGATACCCTGAAGAAATATACGACAGACTTCGTCAACCAGGACCAAAGCGAAGCGGTAAGTGGGTAATACTCACAATCAACAGCAGTCTTGAAGAGGAAACGCAGCTTCCGGTGAGTAACAGCGAGGTGCGGAACGTGTGCACCATGGTGGGAAGGCGATACCTGAGAGTTGTGTAGGGAGACGTCCGTTTCTTCAAGGAACACAGCTGAAACTCACCACTAGAAGCGCCACGCTGTCAGGATTCTCGAGGAAACGAATCCACTTCTTAGGTACGAGGACCCGCTCATGACCCAACGGAAGGGGAACGCATTCTCGAGCACGGGAAACAGCATCATACCCACCGGGCACATTGCTGTACGTGACCTATGGCAGTGTAAGCAGAATCACCAGTGTACAACAACGTAGCAGCGGCTTACCGTCGAGGTGAGCGGCATACCGGGAGGGACCACTACGACAGGAGCCTAGCAGAAGGCAAATTGAGCACAAACGTGGCGAGCACAAAAGTCTAACTGACCAAGTTGGTAGCCGGAAGAGCTCGTCTGGAGCCTTCGCCAGGACTGTTACGCCTGTTCAGTTGTGTCTGCACAGGAGGATTCACAGGAGGAGGGGTACCGCGCAACGCAGACCCTGCACGCGACGCGAGAGTGCGTAAAACTCTGACGGCGGTGGCCTCGGCATTGGCCTAGTCAGAGCGATAGAACGACATTTAATCAGTATACAGAGGGTCGGAGACGAAGCCATGTCGACGACAAACCTGAGGGTGCTCGATGATCTGAATGTCACTGGCAGGGCTAACGCTGCGGACGGACACTGCGCGAAATCCGGAGTCAGGGAGACGAGCCTGAAAGAACAAAAGGTGGTTCAGCACTCGAATCGACTAGCAATATGCAGGCGCAGCACGCCATACCTGGACTGTGTCCATCATCCGGATGCTGGAGCGGGCGTTGTCCGACTCTTCGGCATCATCGTCGCTGAAGTGGCTGGGAAGTCGATTAGCATAGTCGACAGCCCTGGGGCCGGTGGCCCCCGAGTAGAACTGGTAATCGATAGCGGAAGAGGGGGCGTTGACAGAATCCATAGCACTTCAGAGGACGTCGGACAGTACGATGAGGTAGACGCAGACGAATGCAGACGAGCGAGGGTAGTCACTGTCGGGCGATGGGGAGCAATGGTAGCCTTGATTCAATTAAGGTGGCAGAAGAGACAATGGATGATTCGTTCGGAGTGGCACCTTCCCATGTGGAGCTCTCGCTCTTCACGAATCCGCGAGCACGCAACGTTGCTGCGACGATGCTCAGTGGACCCAGCTGAACGGGACCGGGAACGGCCCATAGTCCCGACGCACATCCTGCGTCGTATCTGCTTATGTTAGGAATGATCGGGTGGCACATACGTCCACGACTTAGCCAGGGCTAGGCCGGATGTCCCCACGACGTTTCCATGAGGCTTAGAGAGGCTGAGGCCGGATAGCGTGGCCAGAATCATGCGAACGCGAGCGGATATTCGCAAGGGGTTCCGGGCGCATATCTAGGTAGGCGATAGTCCGAGAGATGTGGTTATTCAAGGTGGAAGGACGAGAATGAGGATTCACGGGAAGTGGACGAGCGGGATCTTGCAGGATGAGGTGATATTGTGAGTTCAACGGAGGCAGGCGCGCCCTCCTTCGTTGCTCCGAAGGAGTGGAACTCAGAGGACGTGAGCGCGAGTCGCGATCGTCAACACGAGGTGTCAGCATGACCTCCGAATGAGTCTGCAGGCCGGAGGCGTGTCGGGCCTCGGCGGTACGCAATGTCAAGCGCGACGCGACATTGACAAGACCGAGGTGTTGTCTATGCAAAGGAACGCGTGGAACGTCAGTATGGACACCTTTGAGGCCATGTAGAATACCAACTCTGTTCGTTAGAAAAACCTCCGGCTAGAGGAGGTTCAGAACGCGCCAAGGTTCATCGGAGAAGCGTGTCTAGGTAGAAGCGCCGGTCGCCAGAGTATCGTTCGCAGAAGGCCGGCGGGGTTTGAATGCGATTAAACGCGAAAGGCTCATCACGCGTGACGCTATTCTCCCTCAAGATTGGTGGGATTGGGCAATCGCGTTATGTCCAAGAGTCAATCGTGACGCATTTCCGTGGTTTCTATCGGCATGCACCAGATTTTTTCTGAGAGATTTCCAGTTGTTGGTCCGCTGACCCTAACCTGACA
>MU278764.1:0-10341 GCA_022385745.1 Cubamyces sp. BRFM 1775 | reverse complement strand
GTTGGATGAACGATATGCATGGCGATGCTCGAGGGCCATCTTTTCGCTTGCACCGACAACCCGTCGCTGGTGCCCGGATCTCGTTGCCTAGGCCGGCGTCCAGTTACCATCAGGTTTCCAGTGACCATCATCCCCTGTGCATCCCGATGCCATCCAGAGCGTTTACGACCGCCAACCGAGGCATCCTCGATCACGCTTGCCCATCGGCGCATCGGAATGCATCCTGATCCGAAACGATGCAGATTTGAGATTTCCGACATGATATTGGGTATCCCACTTACAAACACATCAGTTGTCAGAGAAATAGCGGGGTCCCATGAGACTGGATCCTCTCTCCTTCGGCCTTGAACTTTGAACGATAACGACACTTCCCTGGAACCACGCATACATCTTCTGCTGCGATCATTGAAAGAATTCTGAACTCCAAGTCCACCTTGAGTGATTAAATACCGAGCCAGCCAGTGACTCACATACAAGCTCACAATGACAACATCTGGCTCTTGCTGGACAGAGTGACTTAAGCCCGTGCAAGGACGCCGGCACCGTCTCAGAGCAGTGGGCGTCCTGTCGGGGTCAAGAGCGATGTGAGAAGAGCTTGTAGGATTATCACACATCACTGAGCGAATGTAGCAAGTGACATTGTGTATACAAATAAATGTGACTATTGGCAGATACTACCACCCATGCTATATGCATACGTCACATACGATTAGGGAAACAACACCGTACTGGAATGTGTCATCCATACCCGAGCACAGTGACGCACATCATTCACTGCCGGACCATGGGGTTCAGCATCACATATCATATAGGTACGAGCAGGACTTACAAGCAATACCTCGTGCTGCGGAGACAGTCTTGTCCCAGCCTGAGGTTCCACAAACCTTCCCGTTCCGTGGCTAGGGCATCAGTAGGGACGAGACGCACGGCGCGACACGGCAAGGTGTTGTGCACTGGATCCGCAAAGAACTCTGGATTCTCGATGCATTTCTTAACCACTATACGTGGCTCAGTGGAGCTGCTTGGCGTTGGATGGGCAGCAGTCGCCAGAGGATGCGCGTCGAGGACATAGATGTCTTCCTTCGCGTTTGCAGCTGTTATCTCAGATGGAGCAAGCAGCACTCGCGAGCCCATCGTGCAGATATTGGACTCGTGGCCGTTTGCGTCCAGACTCGGGAGTTCAATGAGGCATGCCCCAAGAGGGCTCCATTCCTTCCACGGCACGAGCCTTGCATCGCATCGCGTGGACGTCGAAACACTTGCGTTTGGTCCCTTCGCCTCACCCCGACGGAGACGCTCGACTTGGGCGAGCATGGTCGAGACGGGGATGAGGACCAGGAAGGGCTTGCAGGTAGAGCGAACTCGTCCATTAGGGTCGCTGCAGGCGAGAAATCGCAACACAAGAAGCGTGAGTGAAGGATCAGGCTTGAAGAGGGGCGCTTCATCAGAATGCGCGGGCGGGTATTGGAGGCAGCTCTTCACGCCATGCGGCAGCTTGTTCATCGCGAGCGTAGGTAGCTCTAATTCGCACAGCAAAGAGTCGTAGATTTGCTTTGTTGGATGGACTTCGTGGATGCTTATAGTCGTATTCTGGACGACCACAATGTGAGTACCGTCCAGAAAGTAGGGGCAAAGATGGAAACTGCCGCCATCATCGTTCTGAGGAATCGTATGTGCACGATAGTGAGTACGTGAGATGACAGAACCAAATGCCCACTCACCCAGTCGCCGGATTCCCAGACAATCCGCCCCGTCTTCCAGTTGTATACGAAAATCTGAAAGACTTCGGTGACAATGGACCAGAGAATGAGGTCTCCCCTGATTTCCAGGCTTTCTTCAGGATCTACGGAAACACCAAGTTCCACAGTACCCTCCAGATGCGGATACGCTGCCAGAGGGTGCAGGGCGCCTGCCCGCGAGATGGACAGCAAGTACATGTGTGGGATCCTAGCAGGAGGGTGTAAGCACCGGTTAGAAGAGACGTTGAGCCTCATACGCACTCGCCGAGGTTCAGCTGCGTCACCGCCATGAGATCCTGGTCGGTATCGACAGTGCAGTTGCCAATCTCAAAATCTGGATCCGGGATATGGTCCTGGTAATTCAGACATCCAAGCTCTTTCTCCGGGATGCCTGTAAAAGCAGATGCGGGTCTCGACAGCTTCAACCGCACAGTTTCTCCCCGAATGTAGGTCTCATCATGGTAGTTGTGCCAATCCTGCTCGGCAGAATACGAAGTGATTTGTATCGGGAGAGTACCTGAAAGTGACGCGGCTTGGTACGCGTGCAGTTGCTGGAGTCGCTTGGCAACCGGAGCCACGTTATCAGGCCCATCCACCATCCCCGCAAGCCCGAGCTGCAGTTTGTACTGAACAGCGGGGGTCCGCTCGATGATGTCGGCCATAGCATGGCAAACCTCAAGGGATTACTCATGAGTCACGGACAATACAACATCGAGACCTCTTACCTTGGAGCAGGTTACCAGGTCCGCAGCAGCTAACTCCAGGAGGATGCACGCAAGGAGTTCCTCTGCAAGGCCTAACAGACAGCGATTTGAAGGCAGAGCTGCGTTCTCGGAGGCCGACAGTGGATCCGGCATGGCTGCAAGGCGCGAACGGGAGATATCGAGCCAGGACTTCAGGACAGATCCAGCAGAGCGCAAATGGTCGAGGTGAGTTGATGGAGGTCCGAGTCAAAGTGCCACGGCGCTGCGCTGGCCTTTACAGCATGCAGCTGCCGTCTCGCTTCCAATGCAATTAGAGCCACGTGGGAGAGTAGTGATTGTCGGACACTGACTCTCAATCAGCCATCTAGTGCGAGTGTACATCGGAACTTGCCCAAGGACGTACCGATGTGCTCTATTGAGGGAAGCCTGAGGGAGGGACGTGTATAATCAAGACTCAAGGTCAGTCGCGACGAGGCGGCGCTCGACGCTCCGGCATGCATGAACCCTAACCCCGACGAGAGCCCCAGACCGATTGACTTGGACCCTCTTGGCCTCCGCTAGGGGCCAGGGCCTCTTGCCATATCCTCAGTACTCACTGGGGGCAGGTGATGTTCCTCCTCAAGTTGTCTCCACCACGGGCGATACACTCTACTTGGCATGTCCGACACCATAACAGGTTGTAAATTTCCAGAAATCACAGTTGAGATGCAGAATATGTGGTTCACCCCAAGAGGTGCGTTCTGGGCAATCGGGCATAGGACAGGACTCAACGTGATACAAGAAGAGAATTTTTCAGTAGGAGTGCGCATATCACCCCAAAGCAACCCCTGCTTACAGAGTCCGCGGATTGCTACCGCGCATCGTGGTGTCGTGTCCGAGTAACAGCAATTACACCGGTGTCTCGACTGCTCGCAATGACCCACTCCCAACGTAATACGCCAAGTATATTCATAAAGGCTTGCATATCGTGAGTCGAGTGGCGCTCACTATCTGTATTAAAGCCGTCATGCGATTGCACTCCGACACAGCATCTTGCAAGGTGTGCCCAGCGTGGTGGACCAACATACCGGCAATTCGGCCAAGACCTGCCTCCGAGGTGAGGCGTGGTGCCTTTTATTGGTGCGCACATATATCTGGCGTTATCTCCTGCCACAATGCCATAAGACCCTGCAGCTGCGCAGGTATCCGGTGGCTGGCTCGAGTCGCCTCAGATCCTTTAACGTACCGCCCAAATTGCCTTGTGCTTCCATCCCATTTGTCACAAACCTTGCTTCCATTCGTTGGTGAACAGATGACGACTACCCGCGACATGGACAGGCCACATCCCCTCGCCATGCGCACTGTACAGAAGCAATACCTCCACCATCTTGGGGTCAGACGTTGCTCGCAAAATGCGCATAGGGCCCCTCTTCCCTCTTTGTCGGCGATTAGGACTACGCCCATGCCCGCCTTCGTGAGAGTCACGGCATGAATTCAGTTCTGCGACATACCGCCTGAAACACGCTGATGACGTCCTCCAAGCGAAGGAGGTCGTGCAGAGCTTACCCATATTCTGCACGATATAAGAATGGCGTTCGGAGACACAGTTCACTATCAACCCACTACACCTGGATGCCTATTGAACTCTCCTCTCGCCCTAGTAAGCTTCCAAACATTGCTCAATGCGCATTTCTCATCCCTATATCTTCTTAGACGTAGAACCGCATACGATCATCGTACATCCACCTACTCCGACTGAACGAAACATGGTGGGCCGCCTTCAATCACGTTCTCTTCATCTCAACTATGTCCCTCACCATTCTTGGCGTAGACCACCATGGGCAGAACCATCATCAACGAGCAGCTCTTCCTCCCCGAGCTCATGCGTCTCAACTCGTACAATTGGGAGGTCTACAAGATCGCGATCCACGCCCTCTGCCACGCCAACGGACTCCAGGACCACCTCGAGAAGCACGTCTTCGAAGGCGCGGCGTGCGCATCGCTCGACGACCCGGGCACGCGCAGGTGGGCGGAGGACGACCAGCTCTGCAAGGCACTCATCGTGCTCAACATCCACCCGGAGATGCTCGAGCGTGCGTGCGACATCAGGGCGGCGTACCTCTCAAAGGAACGCGGCGCAGCGTATCTGTGGGAGCTCGTCGTCCGCTACGAAGGGTGCTTTCCTGCGCCCCGGAAGCGTAGGGAGCTCTCTTAGGGCGTTCTTGAGTACCTGATGGATGTCCGATCCGGGATCAACGGGGCTGTACTGTAAAGACCTCTTCCATTCTTATATAGTGCTGTATGACACGAATTTTTGTTTGCCATAGGAGGCTGATTGTTCTAGTACAGTGGTCCTTTGACGGTTCTGGTATCTGATGTCTTGTTCTAGGTGCTATGCGTGTAGGACTGGGTCAAATTTCAATAAGTTCTTCGGGCGCGCGTCGCGTCGCGTTTCATGAAGGCACGTGATGGCGTTTACTATCACCTTTGTTGACCCAAGCGCTGGAATTTCATCCTTGTTACTTCCGACCACCTTCATCTCTGTCTGCTATGACAATCATCGTCTCCCTTCTTCAGTACAATCGTGTTTCTGAGTCAATGGGACTGACAAACATCTTTGCTCATGGATGGGCTGTGTACGCGGGATACAAAAAGGCCGCATACTATCGAAGATCATGAGAGTATATTCAAACTGCCTGCTAGGTCTTGCACCGGTACTCAGGGCGACTACACACTGTACTTGGCTCGGACGACTCCAACAAGCTGAAAGGCATCTATAAGAGGTATTCCTTTAACGCATCATGTGTGGGAAGCTCGCTAACTTGATTCCCTTCCCCCGCCATAGACATGGTCACTACAGATAGCGGGAGCCACCAGAACATGGACGCAGGACGTGACGCGCAGCTCCGCGCCGCGATCACACGCATACGACCGTCTGAAGTATTTCTGCCGGAACACCTACGCCTCGGCGCTGGGCAGTGGCCTGAGTTTCAGCTGGCCATGAAGACAATCTTCGAGCTGAATGATCTCCCGCTCGCGCACCTGGAGAACGTCGCATGTCCGCGCTTGCTGTTAACTGCCGACGAAGAACGTCGAAGGGGGGGCCGTTGGTCGACGGACGACGACCTCTGCAAAGCGATTATCGTGCTCAACGTCCGAGGCGACCACGTACGGTTCTCGGAGCTCGAGATCGACAAGTGCACCGCGGCGGAGCTGTGGGAGCTACTGAAGCGGCGCAATGCCGAGATCCGTGGACAGGTGCTAGAGAAGTGGAGATGGCTCGTACGCGTATACGCAGGGCTGTTAGGTGCGGCATGGATCGTCATTCTGCTCATCATGCTGCAGCTTCTAGCATATGCATGAAAATCTCGAACTCGTGCAGGCCAACGTTGTTTTGCTGTATAGTTCTCGGCTTACCGGTAGTAACAAGTCATGTCCTCAACCTTGTATAATTTCGCTAAAATATGTATCTCATACTTCTTGGGACTGAGAAGGGATGGCGTGACATACCATGATCTATGCTACTCTCCAAAAGCGCGAAGCTTGATTGACTCTGAGCCTCCTCCTTGGACTAGCTATGGGCGCCAGCGTGCATCTCTCCCATGACCATCATGATGCCGGCTTCAGGCTACGCACTTTCCGAGCTGCCCACTTTACCCACGGTCGATGCATGCTTTGAGGGCCTATCGGGCGTCGGTTGAACCCTGCGTTAGCAACGATGGACAAGTCGATCACTCTATGCGACGAGGCATCTCCAGCTCGACACGGCATCGAGGCCCTACCCGTCGAGCTCACCGACCTAATATTCCGGAATACAGTAGAAGATCAAGCTGCCATATCAGCATGCACGCTTGTGTCGCGAAACTGGCGGCAAGTCGCACTTCCTCACCTCTTCTCTTCCCTGAAGATTGCGCGGCAAGCACGGTTCGACGCGCTTGATGGCTTCCTCAGCTCCCATCCACACGTCGCTCGCTGCATACGAAAGCTGGAGCTGAAACACCTTCCTGGAGACGTCAGAGCTGCAACAGGCTCGTCTGAGGCTGCCATTACCTACGATTGCATTGCTGCGCTGTCAGCGAAGCTGCCCGAGCTACAGGAATTGCATCTTCAAGGAATTTGGTTCGCCGACCAGCTACACCCTGCGGATCGTGTTGTCACAGCCAAGCTGAAGGTTCTGGCCCTCAAAAACTGTGCGAATGGAGGGAATAGACCGATTATGCTGCAGACACTCCATGGAATTCTCGTCACCTTCCCCGCCGACGCCGTCTCTTTGCATGTGCTCACTGTCGCGGACACGCCGTCCTACGATCCTACGACCTTTACTGCACCATCTCATGGAGGACCGTTATGTGTACGCACTCTAACACTCTACCGTAACAATACTCAACGCTGGCCGACTTACGATCTGGTGCAACTATACGATATGCTCCGCCGAATCATTGCACGCCAGTGCCTACACACCCTCCGCACGCAGTACGGTATAGCTCGGCAGCGCCTCGAGTCCCTTCGTGCGTTCGGAGAGTTTCTGGACCACGCGGGAGGCGAGGCACTACGGCACTTGGAGCTCCCGTTTACTATCGCACAGAATGTTTATCTTTCAGAGGATAACCCAGGTATGCCCATCCGAGTAGTCCGTAACGGCCAGGCGGTATCTGACTTCCAACGATTGCGACAGATTATTGGCGTGTCCTCCGCCTCCACACATGCTGCAACCTGGAGTCTTTGACGTTCTGGGTATACATCCCTCGGCGACGCTACCTCGCCACGATCCGCCGCCCTCCGGCTCCCATCACTCTCCCAGACGTGCCGCCCAGCGCGGTGTGTATCGCTATTCTAGCCAACGTCCCTCCCACGCTACGCACCTTGACTCTGGCTTTGTTCCATGTCTCAGGATCAGTATCTATCCACAGCGAGAAGCTTGGTCTGGGCCTGATCGACAATGCGCTGTCGGAGGAGCGTTTTCCGTCATTGACGAAGGTCAACGTTGTGCTCTACGACAGCGCGTCCATTGAGGAAAGCTCCGAGGCTGTTCGGGAATTGATGTCACAGTGCCGACAACGAGGGCTCCTCGATGTTACGAAGGGGTCAAATGGTATCTAGCTGGCTAGTTGATCGGTACGTTCACAGCCATCTCGGCCTACTTTCCTACTCAGCCTTTGATAGGGACTGTGAGTTGTGAGGTGATTTACTCCCTTCAACCTTGCACATACCATGACTGACGTCGCTCGCCTTGCGTTCCTTCATGAGGGGTACATGGAGCAACGATTCCCACATGACTATCTGTACGATTATGTCTCTTTGTTTCTGTACCTACCATCTATCTCCCGTGCTCTGTTGTCGTCCCCACACAAGCCTTGAGTCTCACCCCTACCACCGCCCGTGCCCGCTCATCCCATGAATACTTAATCCGGCGCCCAGCTTAGTTCTTCGCCCTGGAGTTAAAAGTCAGTGAACTCCACCAGAGGCAAGGCGTGGTCGAGACCGCAGAGTGACCGATGAAGACTGGGTCTCCTGAGGAGGTGATCCACGGATTCAACGCCGCCGTGGAGGCGCTTGAGGCGCTTACTAACACTATATGACATTCGCCGTTTTCTTTTCGGTCCTCCTTGACTCCTTCCCCCACTCGAACGATATCCCGTGGCATCCTTTGTTCCGTTGTCGTCACCGAGGACTTCGTGTACCCAATACATGGCAGAAACTATGAAGTGAGGCTAGAAAAGTTGTAGTTTTCCAAGACACGAGCGCTGACACGGTTGTCCACAGCCCGATAGCTGGCACCTCTCTCGACCTTGAGGTCTTCCCTGTCGAACTTGTAGATACCATCTTCCAGCACATGTCCGCAGACAAATCCACAATCGCGACATGCACGCTCGTTTCACAGAGCTGGAGAGATATGGCGGTGCCTCACCTCTTCCGCTCGGTTGAGGGTGTGCAACAGACGGCACTTTGCGACTTCGGCGACTTTCTCGACGCGCATCCACGCATAGCTCGGTGTATTCAGACGCTCAGACTCAGTGGCAATCTGGACTCACTTCCAGCTCCCGTGAGCCTTATTGAGCTAGTTGCTCTGACGGATAAGGTTCCTGAACTACGGAAGCTATGCCTTCGCGAAGTCTTCTTTACCAATACATCGACGGATCCATTCACCACGCCGATGACGGGTGCAGCAGCGTCGCCCAGACGCTTAGAACAACTATCAGTCTCCACTTGCTTCGACGAATGGAAGCCAACCGTGGCCATCAGCCCCCCTGCACTGATTTGTATACTGCAGAGCTTCCCTGCCGACGCCGTCTCTATGTGCCTTTTGACGGTCGCGGATATACCTTCCTCCGACCCTCGAATGGCCAACGTCTCGAATCCGACCCACCGGCTACGCATTCGCGAGCTTAACCTCGCCCATCTGAGCAGCTGCCGACGGTCGGATTACGATCTGAGGCATTTGTACTATGCTCTCCGCCGAGTGCTGGCCCCGGGCTGCCTACAATCGCTCCGAACGCGCGTAGGTATCGACACTGCTGCGGACCACGAGTCGATGCGATCGTTCGGAAAGCTCGTACACTTCAGCGCGGAGACGTTACTAGAGCTGGGACTCCCATTTGCTCTTCGACACCCAGTTGATGCCTTGGAGGATACCCCTGGTATGCACTATGTTCTGCTACGGCTTGGTTCGGGATTGTGCTGACGTATAGCTAGATTATTGGCGCATACTTCGCCTGCATGAGTGCCACCGTCTTCGTTCGTTTACCATATGGATCGACCCTCCTCTTTTGCGCTCCCTCTCTACCGCCCGGGGCACACCGAACCGCCAGCACATACCGCTCAGCACGATGATCATCGCAATTCTAGACCACTTACCGCCAACTCTCCGCACCTTGACGCTCGCATTCTGCGATGGAGTCGAGCCGGCGCACATCAAGAACAGGAAGCTTGGCCTTGGGCTACTCGACAATGTCCTATCAGAAACCCGTTTTTCGTCGCTGGAGATGGTCAAGATTGTCCTTGCAGAGGAGTACGACTATGAGCCGCCAGTCAACTTCGACGAGTGCTCGCAAGCTGCTCGCGAGACGATGCCCAAATGCCAACAGCGAGGCATACTCATCGTCGAACTAGAGGCGGCTAGCATGTGACACGGCTCTGCTACCGAGTAGATGCAACTTGGATGGTCTTCGCCACTCATATTCTAAGCAGGACGACACTTCAAGTCCAAGTTTCTAGCATCTTGGTCCGTTGACTAGCGCTCCTTCCGCGGCGTTGACCTCTTCCTGTTGCTTTGGCCATCTAATCTTCTGTGGCTCTCATACTACATGTTTGGGTCGGTATACTTGTTATTTTCCCCAATGCTGCGTTCATATTTGAGACCGGAGGCTCCATCTCAAGTGCTAGCAGGCGGTCATTCCTTCCCGGCGCCACGTGTTCGAGGGCTTGGCGCATTCGCAATGCTTCGCCCTGTCAGGCTTCAGCGCTCATCGTTCGAACTGCGGCGGAACCGGTGAGTCATACTCGTGGCATTACTTATGTCCGCCTTCCCCCAAGCAGACAAGATCACTCACCATCTCTCCCTCGAATCACTGTGTACGTGCGATCTCCCTCGAGCGACGGTCGTTCTGATATATACCACTGCGTAGAATGCACTATGGAGAGCGGCGATGGACACCGCGTGGAACCGCTCGAGCGGAAGTACGAGGTCGCATCGAAAGTTGACCAACTGCGCGGCCTTGGTGCCTTACCTCCTGAACTCGTCGACTTCGTCTTTGAACATACGGCGCACGACAAGGCTACCATACGGGCATGCACGCTGGTGTCGTGGAGCTGGCGAGCAGTGTCCGCCCCTCACCTCTTCTCTTCTCTGACCGTCATGCGCGAAACGGGTTTCGATGACTTCGACGGGTTTCTCGGTGCGCACCCGGACATCGCGAGCT
>MU278763.1:0-10419 GCA_022385745.1 Cubamyces sp. BRFM 1775 | reverse complement strand
CCAGATGACTATGCGGAGTTGCTGAGGCTCTTGCTATGCAGTATTACGCGGTATGCGTCCTGTGGCTACCTCGCTCATTACTCATATATCGACCAGGATTGGCCACATCTTTGAAGTCTCGCGCGAGCCTGTTTATGCAAGATCTCAAAGCGAACGACTACCGCGCTACAACGCACTATTAACTTGTGCGTATGCACTATCATACATCCGGTCTCACATACTGACGCGTGCTGTTCGGACCAAAATGCAGTGTGTGCACGACACGCAGAGGGTTGGCGATATTTCATGCTTCTATTACGGAGATGCTGGAGTAAACATGGGTTATTGCAAGGGAACACCAGGGTCACGAACATGTAGTTGAGAGAATATAATAGCGTTATTGGCTGAACGAATACCGACAAGAAACCCAAGGAGACAGTGACTGATCGCGAGTGACGCTACGTGCCATCACCCCTCCTGAGCCGATTGAACTTCGGCAGCATCTCTCTGAGGTACTCGGCGTGTTTCCTACGGAGGTCCATCTCCTGGACCTTTCCGCGGCCGCTCCAGATGCGACGTTCGGCGGCGGGCCCGTGGATGACCGTGTACTCGTCCAGCATCTCGTCCTCGGTCGGTACGACGAGGACGCCGGCGCCGATGACGCAATACGAGGATATTCGGAGGGTGTGGTGGACGCGCGCGCGCGTGCAGACGGTGTTGCAGTTGCCAATGGTGGGTGATTCAACACCTATAAACGGGCGTGATTAGTGGTGTTTAGTATGAGCGCGCGTGGGACCCGTAGAGACTTACGACAGCCGATCTCGAACAGGTTATCATCTCCTATCCTCATGACTTCCTTGCGCCTATGTAAAGTGAGTTAAGGACTGCAGTCGGACATCATGGAATACTGACCTATTGACTATGATTGCGCTCTCTTCTATGATGCATCCTGACCCGATAACAATAGGTCCGGCAATGGCAAATATTGTAGCCTTTGGATGGACAATGGTACCTGGGTATGCCGTCGGTTCATTACGTGTAGTTCATCGCAGGCGGTGGTTGTACGTACCTGCACCTATGGTGATATCTCCCTTGAGTTCGACATCCTGGCAGACGACCGCCTTTGAGTGGATGGTGAACTTGTCGCGTCTGCGCTAGTTTCGTGAGCACAAGAGGAGTTGAAGCATGCAAAGGAGATGTACATGGGAGGCATGGCTCACAGTGGCGGGTGGCGGATGCGGTCAGAGCGGCGGCAGCGTCGGAGGAAGAAGTGTTCGGCTAGACGATCAGAGTCTGACGGACGCAGTCACACATCGCACGACGTGAGCATTCGCCGGGTCTTGTTGTGCTTGTCAGCAGCGACGACAACGCCAATAATTACAAGAGAGACGACGAGGAGAGCGACGACGGTGGGCAGAGACAAAAGGGCAGCGGGACGAGAGCCTCGTGGGTTGTGAGTGGGAAATCACACTCCGCGTTGCCTGACGTTGCGCCCGTCGGCGTCGTCCTTCCTTTCCTCCTCCCCGTTCTCCTCTCCGTCCTCGTCCTCGCTCTCGTTCTCGAGACTCTCGCTTGCCGAGCTTCTTCTTCACCCGATACCCCCTCCCCGCTAAGGGCTCACCGCCCTCGCTTCCATATCCTTTTCCTCTTCTCCGTCTGGTTCCTACTCTACTGCTACTGCTTTCTCTATCTCTATCTCCTCTCTGCTCAGCTATGGCCCCGACGACATCCACTACTCCCCCCGGCCTCCAGGAGGCGACACGGAACTCGACCGTCCATTGGCAGGACGACCTTCAGTCTCTCTTCGATCACGCAAAGGAACGCTTCGCGGACGTTGTCTGGGAGCTGCAGAGCGACTCTGGTTCTGGAGTAGAGGAGGTCTGGGGCCATAAAGGTCTGTCCTCTCCCTCTCTGCAGCGGGCGACGCGTGCCTCGCTGTCGTTGACAATGTGGCCAACGCGCGACACGTCCTTGGCCGGCCAAAGCATGGGCGCATTTGCTTCCGCTGCGATCGATCTGCGTGATTATATGTAATGCTTATACTGACTATGTCATATTTCGTGTGTTGCAGCTGTCGTGTACGCTCGTGCACCACCCTCGTTCCAAGCGCGTTATTTCTCCTTCAAACCACCACCGCCAACATCGCCGGTCCCGTATTCGTCTTCCCCGACGGGCACGCTCCCTGCCCAGTCTGCACTCTCCTTAACTCTTGGTGTCGACTTCTCTTCACCCTCCCGTTCACCCTCCCCTGCTCCCTACCGAACAACATCCCCTACCCCGTCTACCAATAATGGCGCGCTTCTGCGGCTCCCGACCAACATTAACCCGGCCCTCTTCTCCAACGAGCTTGAGTATCTCTATACAGGAAAGGGCCTCGGAGAGGCCTTCGAGTTCCTCTTTGACTCCACGGAGAGCATAGAGGACGGCAACGGCGAGGAGGCCAGGTTAGACAAGCTCCGCAAGGATCTTGTGTTCATGTGGCGCTCCCGGCTATACTCTGATGTTCGCATCGCGCTCACTGGTAATTTCTCCTCCTCAAATCACGACAGCACTACCGCTGTCTTCTCCTCTCACCGCTTCATCCTCGCCTCCCGGGTCCCGTACTTCAATACCCAGCTGCTCCAGTGGGGCGTCAAGTCCACTCCTGGCGAGCCTTTGACGCTCACCTTGCCGTCGCCTCCGTTCACCCCTGCTTCCCTCCATTTCACACTCGGTTTCATCTACACCGGCACCCTCGTCTTCTCACACCGCACCTATGACCTTGATACCGCTTTCCACATCATGCGCTCCGCCATGTACCTTTCCCTCGACAGCCTCTATGACGAGATCCAGGCACGCATCGTCCAAGAGATGATGCATGGGCTATTCCATGCTTTCCTTGAATTCTCGGAATACGAGGCCATCACAGGCGGCAAATGGGGCACTGGGGGGTGCCGCTGCCGTCAATGTGCTCGGCGCGCGCCCCGCGTGCTGCAGTTCGCAGTGAGCGACGATGTGAAGAACGCTCACCTGGAACGTGGCGCGCGCCGTGCTCTCGTTGGCCTCTTTGGAGATGGGTGGTGCACTTCGGAATTTGCGGCACTCCCACAGAAGACGCGAGACGCGCTCCTCAAAGGTCTGGGCAAACGCACGACGCCGATGAACGTTCTAGCACTGCTTCAAGCTGCGCAGACCGCGCTCAAGAAGCTGGATAATGTGCTTGACGCGTGGGGCGAGACCGTGCGCGAGATGGTCCTCGCGGCGCGCAAGACCATCGACGACGTAGCGTGCTCACAAGCAGCAGAGTGCTTCGAGCAGTCGGAATGGTTGGAAATCATGGAGGCGGATGGTGTCCGGTTCGAGGATGGAGAGAAGGTCGAATTGTTCCTGGATTCCTTGCGCAGAGGCCTCAACGAGAAGAACGCCGCTATGGCATATCAGGTACGTCTTACCATGTCCAGAAGGCCCTTGTCATTAATCATATGCGGGCAGGTTCTCGTTGACTCTGTACTCCTGCGTCCACATCCGACCGATCCTGAGGCGGCGATGCTCTCGTCGACTTCGCACGTTCGCGTGCAGGTTGAGCAGGCGCGAATGGATATCATCCGCTATATCCGACGACGCTGGCTCACTATTAAGCAAGACGACGGGTTTGCGGGTCTGGCTCCGTGGGCGGCGCAAGAAATTGCGTCAGGTAAGTGCATTGCGCAGAGGATGTGTGCTTTGGCTTATACGTCTTCTAGAACTGGAGCTCAAGGACGAATCCGAGCTTTACATGCCTGCGACGCCATCGTCGACGTCCCGCGGCGGTCGGCTCACCGTCCGAAACGGTCCTGTGTCAAAAGCAGAAGAGTCGGATACTGTCAGCGTACACTCAACGCTCAGCGCCGCTCCAAGCCGGCGTCCTGAAGACAGGCCCAAGTCTTCTGCGGCTTCCGTTCGTTCTGTGGCGCGCAGCACACATTCAACAGCAACGCGGGTTACGACGACGACGATCTCCCGTCGGGTTCCCCTGTCTCCCGGGAGTCTGCGCCCGGACTCCAAACTTACCCCTGCCCACTCGACCCCATCGCCCTCTATACGCGGATCCATTGCCGAGGGAGAGCGCGCGAAGTCGCCTCTATCGCCGATGGCTAGTTCTGTACAACGGAGTAGCATGTCTACTGCTAGTGTGCGCAAATCCACCGCCCCGTCCCTGCATTCGAACGCGGAGAAGTTCCCGAGGCCAAAGTCTGTTGCTGCCTCTGTCAAGTCGACACGTTCAACCACCTCCACTATTCGTAAGACTGCTGCGGGGCCTTCCACACTCCGACCACCCCCATCCCCTTCTCGACCTGCGTCAACACTTTCCACCTCGTCTACCAGCGAAAACTCTACTGCGTTCGAGACCGCGCGTTCTGAACTTACACCAAGCAGCGTTGGTCGGACACGTCGTGGATCAGCAGCGTCATCGGTATCGACGGTCAGCGTGCGGACGACGGGAACATCGACCCCACGCACACCGAAGAGGCCACCATCGGTTGCATCGAAAACTACGTCTTCCGTCAGTCGAAGACCACCCCCTTCCCCCGCAGACTCTGCGAGGCCCACCCCCATCGCCAAGCGGACAGTATCCACCACCTCTGTGCGCTCAACGGTCTCGACGAAGTCGACTGCAACGCGCAAGTCGGTGGTTCGGACACCTTCCGGCACGCCACCTTCGAAACCGTCCACACCAGCGAAAGTGGGCGCCAAACCGCTCCCTACAGCCGAACAAGAGAGCAATGGCGCTGGTGGGACGATCAAAGCGATGCCAAAGTCTCCGTCATCGAAGACACCATCTGTCGTGTCGCATGAGAAGCAGTCCAGCGTCGTTTCCTCCGCCAGCACCTCCACGCTTAAACGCAAAAGCTCCTCTGACACGATCCGGGAGTCTTCAGGCTCGGAGCCGCAGCAGAAGCTCCCGCGCGGCGCGACGCTCGACATCGGGATACCGTGCATCATCTCGTCCAAGAAGGCGCGTTTCCGTGCGTACGCCCGGTACATTGGCGAGGTCGAGGGCGAGGTTGGGCCGTGGGTCGGCGTCGAAGTGCCGCTGAACGACGCGTGGCCGGGCGACAAGCTCGACGACGGACGCGCGTGGCACGATGGCACATGGGGCGGGATCCGCTACTTCGACATCGGGGCCGCGTCGGAGTGGGAGTTTGGGCAGGATACGACGGCGCGCCGCCGAAGAAACGAGTGGCTGAGCACACTGGGACGGGACCCGAAGGGCAGCCTGAAGCGTGAGGGCGACCAGCTTAGTATCGAGCGCGCGAAGCGGCTGCGCAGCGTCTCGCCTGCCGTGTCAGACATGTCGACGTCGGAGTCGCGCGGGCTGTTCGTGCGCCCTCAGCAGGTGCTGTACGTCGTCGACGCCGTCGGGGCAGACCTGTGAATGTACGGCGGGGGTAGGTGCCTTGGGCGCATGCGGGGGAAACTCTGTATATATCTCGGCGGGTCTCTTCCGCTATGCGCATGTCGAACACTCGCTTGTCGATCGGATACCACGGAATTTTACCCTACGAGCCCTTTTGTTGCGGGTGCACATTCTCTATGCACATGGTCGCGGATGCGGTTCTCTGTTATTTTTGGCTCGGCCGTTGTGTTCGCTGCGTCTGGCCGGTACTCGATACACTCCTTAGTGAATAATTTTGTATGACATATTCCTGTATTCAGTGGATATCCATGCGACTGTCCATCCGGGTCCTTCACGCGGTATTCATGTACTGTTGACGGGCAGGTCCATCACTGGTTCACCATCGAGGGTCGAGAAGCACCTGTATGGCGAACCGTTGGGAGTAGCGGTGCACAGGAAAATATGTATGTTATTGCCAATATGGCGTACATCTGAATACCGAGTCTCATGTCAAACAGTGGTCAGTGAGCATAGGATTTCTTTCTGACCACAGGCGCCCCTCATAGCAGTCGGCACATCCTTACCCGCGCTAATTCACCAAGGTGTTTACTCCCAACCACATACATCATCAATATTGAACTCGAACACCAGCTCCTCCTCCTCCTCCCAGCCGGTATGGACCCAACAGCATACCTGTACTCTTTCACCGTATGCGGCATATATCAAGTCACACACGTCCTGGGTGATGGATTTACCGGTTCGCCCATCCTTCTATCCGTGTACTCGTTCTGTGTGTTGCATAACACTCACGGTGTATACAGGACATGTCGTACGAGCATTCAATAACCTCACGGGGAGGGAAGTAGCAATCAAGATGACCCCACGGGTCACCGATGAGACCGCCGTGATGACGAGCTTGCAATATGAGATGGCGGTTTACAAGCTCATCCCTGACGGAACACCCGGTTTCCCTTCGATCCACTACTCTGGTAAAGATGCGAATCATCATGTCCTAGTGATGGACCTCCTTGGGCCAAGTCTTGATGCGATCCGGCGGGCATGCAGAGGGACATTCACTTTGCGCACGATATGCATGCTCGCCGACCAGTTGGTATGTACGCAGTCCACGAAAACATCCTATATGACACTTATTGTTCACGCCACGGGTGCGAATAGCTACATAGATTATCATTTTTACATTCCAGAGGCCTCGTTAGCTGTGACATCAAACCGCACAACTTTGCCATGGGTGCAACGGACACAGACCCGCGCACTGTGTACATGTTCGACTTCGGTCACTCCAAGATGTATATCGACCACAAGACCGGAGGACACTTGCCCTTTCGTGAACGTCGACATGCCAGGGGAACCATCCGGTATGCGAGCGTCCCCGCTCATTATCGGCATGGTGCGCTCTAGCCTCGCTTGTTTGATGTTATGATTTCACAACCCATGCTCAGAGGTTTCGCGGAGAGACGACATTGAGTCTCTACTCTATGTTCTCTTGGAATTTTACCACGGTTCATTGCCGTGGGATTCCATACCTACCAGCGATGGAGAAACCGAATTGAAGATTATGGCCGATATGAAGATTGACATATCCCCCACAAGTCCTTTCGGAAGCCTCCTCGCGCAGTCCCCTCCGGAGTTCGCTGCATATCACGCGCACTGCACTAACCTGGAATACGGGCAGAGACCCAACTATGCACTCCTTCAAGGATTGTTTCGTGAGCGGATGCGTAAGGAAGGATGGGAATATGACACGCGATTCGATTGGATGGATGGAGGTGCATTGGAGAAAGGTACGCTCCTGCCGGAGGAGTATGTCGTAGATATAGCATTTGTGGAGGAGCAAGAATGGAACCCCAATTACATGTAGACGATATATAATACACTTGTGTTCCCCTACTGGTCTATCCGTCCTGCTGGTTGACATACCTTATGGAGAAGCTTCGTCAAGTCCTCGACAACAAGGGAAGGAACGGGATTTGTGTGCGGGAGGTGGCCAACGACGAACCGAACCTTCGACGCGATTGTCCCATGTCTCTCGAGAAGTGCAGTGGGATGACCAGCAAGCGACGCTGGTGCGATGACTCGTCCGACGCCCGCACTCACGAAAAGGACGTCTTTCGGCTCGATGTGCGGCACTATAGATCTGCACTGCTTGAGCAGTGATTTGAAAAACGAGTTTGTAGCGGCAAAGTGGATAGATAGAGGCTCATTGGCCGCGAGTACCTTGTTGCAAGGCAATGAGGATACGAGATGTTCGATGGCTACCTCCGAGTGAGGAGGTATCACGATCACTGGGAGTCCCTGCCGTGATAGTGCCTCAAGAGCTGGTTCCACATCATGGTATGGCCTAGGCTTAACAATCTCCGCCACGGCGTCGGCAGCAAGCGCGAAGTCAGCTTGGGACAAGATTCCCAACTTGTTGGCGAGTATTCGTAGGGCGGAATGCACGATAGCGGCCATAGACGTCGCCAGGGATTCTGCACTTCGGGCGGTCAGTGCTTCAATTTCCATGTACAGTGCCAGGATGTCGTCGAAGGTCTGCACGCGGTGCGTCAATGGCAGCCAGCTGGCGAGAACACGTCTAATGGCCTCCTCCCGATTCTATATCATGCACAGTCAGCTCGCGTCCGGGAGCGAAACACCACAACAGGGCAACACATACCAAGACCACTCCGAATGTGTCAAAAACCAAGATTCGCGGGGTGCCCAACGGAATCTCTGGGTACTTCCACGCTAGCTGCGGGAAGGCGAAGTCGCGGTGGTACACCAACGTATACCCCAAATCGCCCGAGCCCGTTGAAGAGTCCGAAGATGTCGCTGCCTCTCGCTCCTCTTCTTCCACGTCAAGAGAATGTATGTCGAATGTGAGGAGCTCCTTAGCGATCTGTCGAACGGCGGGATCGCTCCTGAATAGCTTGGTAGCGTCTTGAGAATCATGATCTTCTACGAGCGGCTCAGCTTCACGCTGAGGGTTGTTACCATTCTAGCGTATTATGAGATCAATATGAGCAGTTAGCATGGCACGATGATGGTAACGTACCGTCCTAGATGCCCGTATCCACAGGAGTGTTCGTTCAACCCCTTTCCATCTGTAATCCCTGCAAATCCTAAGTCAAGGTGAGTAACGAAGGCGACATTCGAGGATCATCACTACATTCATACATACTGCGCATAAAGAAGTATCTCTTCATGTATTCTCGGCCGTTTCTCGATCGCGTTCACAAGGCCATCATAGATGAAGTCGAAGCAGTACGCTCGCGGGTTATTCAGATAGCTCCACATGTACGTTGGGTCGATCGCCTGTTCACTGAACGTGGGATCGGGCAAACCGTGATGATTCCAATGAGCGATCCGTCTGACCCATTGTATACTTTGTCTGGATATCCAATGCTCTCGGAGGGCGGCATCGTTATCACGTACAGTCCGCTTGAAACGTCGAAGGCTCTCGCCTTCGAACTGGCAGAGCACCCTCTTTACCGGAGGTGAGCAGAACATGTGGATCTTCACCACTGGGGCTGTGTGAACGTACATAGGCAAATGGACCGTCTCGTCGTTGGTACAAGGCAACGCAACGCCAAGAGTCAGGTCTTCGTGGCCCGCGTGGATGACGGAGGATACGCGAGAACGCTTTGGACCCAAGGTCATGGACGCATTCGGTAGAGGCAAAGGTGAGGGTTCTGGCGATACGACGCAAAGCCACTTAGGGCATGTGTCTCCTTCTTCAGAGTCGTCGATGTGGAATCGGATAGCCCAGAACTGTGTCGTAGGGATCTTGGCGGCCGTACGCTGGCCTGAACGGGGCAACCAGTACGCACTCGCAGCAGGGTTAAATTGGACAGCTGTCAAAGTATGCGGCATTGTTGTCCACTAAGGACCTTCGATCTAGCTACGATATGAAGCCTTAGGAGGACCTGAAGAGGATGGCACAAGGGCAGCGTCCTGAGAGATATCACGACGGACCGTGATTGGAGTAGTATGTCAACCTGTGTACTAGCGCTCGTTGCTCTCCGCGGCAGGTCGCCGCTGAGCGCTATCTTCGCTCTCACCGCTCCTGCAGCTGCCAGGCCCCTCGGGCTTGCGTACGTGCGTACAAGGGGATCCCGCGGAGTAAAACATAAAGGATCTCAGTACTTAGACGGGTTCGTTTTGCATTTTTCATTCGTCGGCGGCGGGTGTGAACCTCGATAGATAACCTCATTTTATCAGATAATGCTTTTGCTTTTCGGAGCTTCATATTAGAAGAGAAATACGTCGGGTGTCACGCTTAGTAGTACATAAGCTGACACGAGCTGACACGATTTACTGCCCTCTAACAGAACTGACGTGTTCTCAGCGGCTCCGCATTATATCTCTGGCACTCCTTGAAACTTCCCGTCTGCTACATAGTATGGATCCGTCCGGCTACCTCTGCTCCTATTACGTATGTGGGATATATCAAGTCACCCATCTCCTCGGTGGTGGTTCCAGTGGTACGTCTCGTTCATCGTTCATCGATAGTATGTTACTAACGGGAACATTGATAGGGGATGTCGTGCGAGCCTTCAACACTCTCACCGGTGAAGACGTTGCAATCAAATTATCGCGGCGTTCGACTCACGACTCCGTCGTGATGACGAGCGTACAATACGAAATATCAGTCTACAAGCTCATTCCTGACGGGATACCCGGGTTTCCTTCTATCCATTATTCTGGACAGGATGCGAACCACAACGTTATAGTGATGGATATACTTGGACCAAGCCTGGAGGCCTTACGACGAACATGCAGAGGCACATTCACTCTGCGTACAATCTGCATGCTCGCCGACCAGATGGTATGGCAGCCACGATCTCCATCAGCGTTCGATCGCTCGCTCATCCGTTGAGGCATATAGCTACATCGATTGGAGTTCTTGCATTCGCGCTGCCTCGTCTCTTGTGACGTGAAGCCGCAGAACTTTGCAATGGGTGCGGCAAACAAGGACCCGAACACTGTATACATGTTCGACTTCTCCCTTGCAAAGATGTACGTCGATCGCGAGACTGGAAAGCACCTGCCGTTCAGTCAGCGCCGGCATGCCAAGGGGACGATTC
>MU278761.1:0-10671 GCA_022385745.1 Cubamyces sp. BRFM 1775 | reverse complement strand
GATGATTGTAGAGAGGAAGTGTCAAAGGGAGGCGCCGAGCGAGCGTCACTAGGCACCGAATCCGTTAGGATTCCCGTCACATCAATTACAAGACGTGTGACACCCATCACGCTTTCGATAATGCCTTCCTACAATGCGTATTACTATCGCCTCTAATCGCATGTCACTTTCTGCCGTTTCCCCGCATTAATATGCGCTTCAAAAGCATTAACTGTTTGTTGGTCCGTTGACCTTAACCCCATTCCGCATTAGGCCTTGGCTGGGGACTCGACCCTGATCCTGACTCCCTTCACCCTCCTTGGTCTTGCTCCGTGACTAGCTCCCAAATGAATTCTCGCAACTCATCCTTTGTCTCCGCGCGCGGTACAGTTTCAACGCGAGGCCAGTTGTTTGATATCTCCTCACGATGCACGCTCGACCCCCTCCCCTCCCGCTTCCATCCATCCCAGTCCTCGTCTTCTCTTTGTCTCGTCTCCTCGTCTCCTCGTCTCCCACTCATCTATGGCTCCTCCTTCTCGTCGGTTTCGGCAGTTCTATAGGCCCACCGTCATGACTGATTTGGAGTATGATATCAGTGTCCGTGCGTACGCCAATTTCGCGATGAGGGAACTTGTAACGTATCCACTTGCCAGGCCTTCGGGATGTGTTGAAGAAGCTCTTGGAGGAGCGTCGTGAGTATACTACGGGCCCCGAAGTGTTGCGCGCCAGTACGTTCCGACTACGCCCTACGTGAACACGTCCCTCACGCCGCCACAATAGTCCGTCCCAAGCACCTCAGAAGCTCTGCGCAGCGAGGTTCCCCTTTTCGTCGGGCCCTTCGCAGCGCAATTGCCGAAGAGGTGAGGGTGCCCCTGCTTGCTGTCACTTTGTCTACTCATCGTCTTCAGGTCTGCGCTCGCCGTCTCACCTTGGACTTCCAACATGATCCTCCGCGTCTGCATGTTACTGAAGCTGGTGCTCAGTTGTACGTCTTCACGGGACTATATTTTGCAACCCCTCATCTCGTATCTCAGCTTCCTCTCTTCGGGCCTCCACGCCACACGCACTCCTCGACCCCAGGTCAAATTGACACAGCCGTCCCTCCGTGAAATGGTGAGTATTTCCCCGATATGTGGTGTGTATAGCCTTGGCTGACCGTCCGCCAGGCTATAGGCGAATATGCCGCCGCCGCCGCCGCCGTGAAGGAGATCGTAGATAGGCTCACGGGCCACCCTTACATCTCTGTCGGTGAACTCTTCGTTGAGCGACTCCCGGGCACTGTGAGTTCATCATCTGCTGCTGCGCACAGTACCTATACGTCAAAACAGATACGCTCCCTCCTTGATCGCGAGCAGTACTTACAAGGGGAGGTGCGTAAGCACTTGTCTATGAGACTCTTCGCTGACTAACTCTGAGCGCAGAACGGGGATCTGGCCAATCAGGTCTACAACGTTGGATGGGATGTCGATATGTTGCGAGCTTCTCTCCCGTGATACAACTCCTCCGCGTCATTGTATGATACACGCTAGGTGATCGTTGATGACTACTGGCATGTACGAGTATGAGCTATTGGTGTGCACGAGCTGTTGGTGCGCTTCGGGATCGCTTTTCGCCATACATGGTTGAAGAATTGATTAATTTGTATCGGCTATGGTTGCTGGTCGTCCCGCCCTGTAATGCGATGCCCATTGCGTTTAACTTAAGTCTTGTCGGCAGCGAATGGTCTCTCTTTCCCACGTGATGCAACGTGGTAATGGCACGCTTTCCTGTGACATTTTGTGACGTCTGCCCTGTACCGCTCGGCGAACTACACCACGACGGCTTTGGAGGCCATTACCTCTCTCACAAACCTTCTACTTGGGTCGCTATCAGTTCACTGGTTAACCTGGTGCCATGTCTAGCCTCCTAGTGTCTGCATATCTTCAAGTCCGAACACTAGAAGGTGGCCATAGCGATACGGTCAATACTCTCGCATTCTCGCCCAACGGGCTGTACCTCGCAAGCGGTGGGGACGACTACGCCCTCATCATCTGGAATGTTTTACAGGGTCGGTTACTGTATAGGCTCATGTTTTGAAGCGCGGTCGACGTTGTGATATGGCATCCCGTCCACCCGGACACGGTGATCGTCGGTTGCGCCAACGGCACTTTACAACAAGTGCAGAACTTCTCTCTGGTAAGCAAGATCAACGCTGGATTACGCATCGCTTGAAATCTCGACAGCTGCACAGTGAACAACACGATATCCATCTTGGAGCTCGAAGTACAGTGCACTGTTTGGACTATGATACGACATCCAGTCGACTCGCGATCGGCATGGGCGAAGAAGTACACATTACTCGAGAAATCACGCCAAGTTGAGTCTTCATCGGACATCATGGACGGTGCTGACTCCATACTCTTGCGATGGCACCTCTAGATCGCTATAGCGGAGACGTCGTCCTTCCTGCTCCCCCCGAACACGAGAACATAGAGCATTCTCCGGATCAGCGGCTGCGAGCTATCACTGTACGATTCCATGACGATGGAGCTGCTCTGGTCGTTTCCTATCTTGCACACGGAATCATGTACGCGCTACGTATGTTGGATATTGACGCTCACTAAGCTATCGCTCTGCAGCTGTTGGGATACGTCTACTTGTGAAAAGAAATGGCAGATCATCATGCCCTCTACCAAACCTAATATGTGAGTCGCGCACCCTTCTCCCTAATTATCTACTTATCGACCCTTCGTAGCGGCGGCTCCGCAATCAGTCCAGATAGCCGATCCATTGTCGTGTATAACCTGGTCGATGGACTTGATCTCTACACGCTAGGCGCACAGCGAAAGACCCAGCCCAAGATGACCTACAAGTTCGACGCTCCGCCAAGTTCTAGGCATCGATTACAAGTAGAATATATCCACGATGGTCACGGTATTGTGTGCGGGACGACGACGGGGAAGATATGTGTTTGGGAGTCCGTCACGGGGGAATTGAGTCAACACTTACCGCACGAAGGTGAATAACATCGCCATTAACTCGATCCCTGTTTCGCTTACTCAATTGTTCTGCGATAGGCGATATCATCCAGGCAATCGCTGTACGAACACTGCCTTAACATTCCGTGTCATTTGCTCAATCCCCCGCAGGCTCATTCTTCAAACAAAACGAGTTGTATCGCGACGGGGTCTGCTGTTCGTGATCAAGGAACGTACATCAAGATTTGGCGAGCGAAGATCAGTGGGTACCCTCGTCCTTGGCCGATTCTCTCTCCAATGTTGCTAACTGTATAACATAGAGCACGAACAGAGTCCAGATTTCGGTGACTCGGTCGTGGACATCATGCATGCAGTCACTGTATGTTCTTTTTGTAACTTCACTGCTGCGCCTTGCTAACTGGCCGCACCCAGCGTACCGACAGATTTCAGGGGCAATGGAAGGTCGTGATCCTCATCGCGACCATCATCCTTGCATCCGCGGTCAGCATAGGCATCCTATGGATGTGTTCTCGGATGCCTTGGATGACAATGTGTGAAGGCCTTCTCGATATGGTGAGCTGCCGATACTACTTGGATTCCTATAGTAAATGCTGATGCTGTTCGCGGGATAGCTCCAACGTATCCTGGCCTTAATGCTTTTTGTCGCCAATGACAGCGCGTCTTGGGCCGGCAGACGGTGGCTGGACGTAGCATCACTCTCCGCCCAGGCGGCAACCTGGGCGAAGCAACTCATCCGTCAAGTTCTTAGGGAATTCGTGCTATTCCTCTTTCCTGAGCTTGCTGGAGGTATAGAAACGGAGACAACCGCGCTGGCAATCCGTATGCCATGAAACATTTCCTACCTCAACGCACGACTTCCCACCCCTCCCCACAAACATCACAGCGCATCCGTGGAAGTTCCTTGGGACGCTTACTTTTTTCACACTGCTTGTATACGATCACAGAATATCATCAGTTTCGCGGTTGCTTCTACGACATCCCTCGCTATACATGATTCTCCGACTCCCCTCATGGTATCCCCTGTGGTACCACGACGAAAACTCGTTCCTTCCGACATAGCGTGACGTCCTGTGAAGAGCGTTATGTACACGTGTCTCCGTCAAATCACCCGTGTCGTCCGGAAGCCGCGCCGCACCCATCTCGTACCTGTTCGTCGATTCCCGGGTGGCACTTCGAATCTCTTTCATACGCCGAATCGCCTCTGGCCGCCCGTCAGCATCCAACGCCCCCAACTCAAGCTTCCTACCCCCCGTGGAAGCCCACAGCATCTCTCCAGCCATGGCGCCGAACCCTTTCAATGCGAACAACAACCCCTTCCTTAGTAAGTCCCGCCCGCGATTCTAATGCATGCACATTGGTGAGTGGCTCATGCCGACATCGCAGATTCTCTCATCAACCAAGACCGGTTCTTGGGTGGATCCAACACCGTATCTACTACGCCTGCGGGTAGCCCCACCAGTACGTCGCCGCAATGCTGTAGACTGAGCTTTCATGGGTCTCAAGACGATGCAGGGGTCTCTCAAGGCGAGTCCAACTCAGGCTCTCAGGGAAACGGTGAGATCATGTGTCCCTGCTTGGTAGGAGCACGGCTCACGCTAATTGGTCTCACAGCGCCCACCGTTCTGTATGGACAGGTGCAGCCATTTGTTGCGCCCAACAGGTACAACTGAAGCCCATGGCATAGAACTCGCGCTGACGTCACCTCGTGCAGCGTCATATCGTCTAACAACAAGAGGAAGCCGTTGCCTCACACCGATGAAGAGGACGACCACGATATGCAAGGCAAAGACGTACCCACCGTCTTCAAGCGTGTCCGTCGCCGTTCGAGGGATGATCCATTTCAGGCCCCTGGTACTCATGGCCAGGGACAATTCGTCCCGATGCACCCAGGTGTCTTCATTGTGGATACCCGCAACCTCTATCCCAACCTGCCCAACCCCATTCCGGAAACCAACGCCCTTACCAGCACCAATGCTGCCTCCGCCTCCTTAGACGAAGCTTCGGCCAGTGTAAATCAGCACCTGGGTGGAGGTCCGCAGTCACCCCGTGCAAGCTCCTCGACGGCTGGTGCGACCTCTCGCGGGAATAACCAACAAGCTCGGGCCGATCAAGCTCCTGGGAGGCTGTCCGACGCGGCTAGATCTGAGGATGACGAAATGGATGAGCTCATGCAAGAGTTCATCGACAACGAGGAGTCGTCCGACGCAGATAACGAAGACGAGGAGCCAAGCCCTGAGAGACGCAACAAGGGTAAGGGGCGCGCTGACGCCGGCTTCAACTACGGCCCCCCGCGCCCTCAGCGCTCCCAACAATTCTCGGTATGTTGTGCGAATTCCTGCTTGGCCCACATCTCGCTGAACATTCTCTTAGACCTTTGCCACGCAGTCTGAAGTGCTGCATATCCGCCAAGACCTGCAGCAGATGAATGGCAACCTTTCGCGTCTCGTGACGTTGATGGACCGGCAGACAGCTTTCTTTTCCACGCTCGAAGCCAGAGGTTTCTTCAATCGACCTGCTCCACGTGCTCCCACCCCTCCGTCTGACCCAAGGGGCGGGGCCTCTGCGGGAATGGACGTCGATGAAGAAGTGTTCGTTCCTCTTCCCCGCAGGACTCGTAGGGGACGTGCCAAGGAGCCTAAGCGCAAGGGCTTGCCGGTGTCTCGTGATGAGGGGGACGTTGCGTTGGCCGTACGTTGTTGCCCTATGATCCGCATTCTACTCCTGATATTCTCGTCCTCTTCAGGAGCAAGTGCGCGTGCTCACTCGCGAGCTGATGAAGCGTAAGGATGCCAAGACCCCCCTGACGGCGGAGATGACGGCGGACCCCGACGATGTCAGCGCATTCGACCCGGCCGATGGACCGTGCTGCACCATCGCAAACTTCCGCCCAGACCTATCTGCGAAGCCGAGGTCTGTGTGGAACAGGTCCGTGATCGAGGTCTTCGTCGAACGGTTCATGGCCCAGCACGGCGAAGCCGATGAGGAACGCGTCGAGGAGCTCTTCACAGGCCACCTCAAATACTTGTGCGACAAGTGGCAAGCCGCGGTCAGCAAGGACGAGAAGACGCGATGCGAGATCCAGAAGTTGGCTAACAGGGCAGAACGCCAAAGGAATGTGAGTGCGCGCATGACTGAGATTCGCCAGGGTGTCTGCTCAACTTCGCGACAGCTCTACTATCGACGTCTCGGAGTAGCTCACACCTACGCGCCGTTGCGCCATCACATCCCCATGCTAGAGGCTCTGGGCGTTCATGGCATGAGCTCCGACGAGTCTGACCACCGCAATGGTGCTGTGCAGTACGGCGTCTTCAAGAAGGAATGGCGCAACCCTGCGATCACCAAATGGCTCCGCGTCTTCGACAGCCTGTACCGCCGTCTCCGCCTGAATGAAGCAAGCCATAGCACACCGGGATCCCACCCTCATCTTCGCTTCTACTCCGACAAACAGTCCTCTCGCCATCCTCCTGTGAAGAACTTACCTCGGAACGCGTACGACCCCGAATGGCTTGCTGGATTGAACCAATACGACATCAAACTTCTTGGCTGCCTTAATGTCACATACAATTTCACTCACCATCCTGACATGGAAAGGTACGGTTTTTCGCTAACGATTCAGGTGCTCGGATCGCTGATGACCGGACAGGATGGCTGAAGACTACAACGGGCAGCATAACCCTCTGGGTTTGTATTTCTAGGGCACGCGGCGCGTTCGTCTATGGCCCGATGGTCCGCGACTTCATACCTAGCCCTCAGCATCTCCTCCTCAGCTTGAAGCTTCGACAACGCCTCTCTCCTCCCTATCTCATGTCCTCTCATGTCCCGCACCTATGCCAATCCTCTTGTTTCGCATGCTCTTTACATTTCGCCCTCTTCTGCCCATCCTCTGACCTGTATGCCGTTAACGATCCACCGTCACAACTTCCTTATGTTGCTTACCACCCTCATGCCCCCTACCTCTTCTGTTCGTTCCGTTTCGTCTACCCGCTGTAGTTCTCGCCGTGCACCTCTATCGCAGGTGATTTGGGAAGTCACGCTGTTACGCTCTTTAATACACACGCTCCTTAATACACACACCCTTCAATTAAACGCGCTCCTTTACCCCCCTCATTGAAAGCCAGCGCTCAACGAAGCTATGTGCCCTGGTATCTCCAAATTGTATACCCCATGGTTCGCCGCCTTGGTCAAAATCCGAGGCGTTCAGTAGCCTCGTGTCAAGATGCGAGATCCGATCTGATCTAGAGATCTCGGACGTGCGCTGGAAGGGTCCGGATTCGCCTTCTCTCCGACTGTTGACTGCTATCCTTCCTTTCTCTCTTTCTCTCATACTACTCCTCATCACTCTACACATAGAGCGAATCGCGGGCGTTGAGAAATTCACCGTTCACGCCATTCGATATGGACAATGCTCCATTGTCTGATTCGGTGCGGTTGGAGGCTTATAAGGCAGTGCGTCGTCTTCTCCTGAATTACTAATCCTCCTCATCGCTGCTCAGTGGCGCATTTCGCGATATCGGCACTTACGCGTAGACTGCAATGATTGAGCCCGAAACCCCCATCACTATCGTCATGAAGCATACGCACTATCCTGCGTTCCTTCTTGCAAGTGACGAGGGCAAGCCTTTGAAACCCAGTTCAGTCATCCTACGGCATCGACACCTCCGTCAGCAGCAGCGCGTCCTTCAAGGGTAAGCCCTGTCGTCGATCCGAAGCCTCCTTCTAAACTGACGGTGTCCGATATATCCTGTGTAGATTGCCCTCGAACGATCTCCCGGCGGCGAAGCCGACACGCGGCACGTCTGTCGCCCTTCCCGCGGATGTTGACATCGTACGTCACACTGATAGCACTCTAGCATATTTACGTCGTTGCTCACCTTTGGCCACATTATGAACCGTAGGCCGACGCCTCCAGAGTCCGGTCCCCACCGACGGATGACCGAGCTGGTGTCGTGAGCCCACGTACAACGCCGCACGATGCGAGCCACGCGTCAGCACAAATTGGCCAAGTTCCCGCACAGCCCGTCAGTCATGACACTACTGTTGGTGATCCGGGGACGTCTGCTATTGCGTCGGGATCCTCAGGAGCTTCGCCGCCGGCCTCCACTGCCCTACATCCCCTCCGACCGGCGTCGTTCCCGGAGCCTGCCGAGCCGTCGTCCAAGTCACCGTGGTATGTCATATATCCATACGTTCTGCTGTCTGATGGCGCGGCTTATGCTTTGTTATGACGCATGTCTGCTCGGCTCAACAGGACGGGGTTGAACGTTGTTCGACATGAGCGCAGCATCCGCAGCAGAAACGACAAGACCACCTGGTTTGCATCTTCTGGGAGCTCTCTTCTGCAGACACCTCCTAAGATCCCTTTGGCTCGTGTGTGCGACCTGTACGTACACACCTCTGCAAGCGGTGACAAGCAGGCTTGGATCCTTGCGAGCACGTTGGAATGGGTCTCGGTCGACTTAGGTCACCCCCACCCATACTTGAAAGGTTATCTTTTGAATTTCTGCGCCAATGGCGAGCCTTCTTGGGTCACGAAGGACACCGTCCGTACTTACAAGGGTCGCACGAAAAAGCGCACAAACAGGGTGGCCTCCCCTGGCGCCCATCAGGTATCCAGTACGCACACACCCACTTAATGAACGTCCAGCTTACACTAACGGCGTTCCTTCGATAGACTAGCTGCATGTCTCGCCTCACCGGTCATTGCTGAGACTTGAGGCGTGTCGGGCTTGCGCATGGACGCCCCTATTCGTACCTCAGTGTATAATACGCTCTTGTTCACGACTCGAAATCCGAATGTGGTTGATGTGTACTTGATGTTCTTCCGACGAGGCCCTTACTCAGGTAACGCTGGAAAGCTCTCCCTTGGACAACGCTGCGGAACTCTCACTTAGACAACCTCGCAAAACTCTTATCTTGGACAACGCCGGACGGATTCATGAGGGTGATCTGGATACGGGCGTTTATACACACAGATGGCGATCGACATACAATGGCATCTAGCAGGGCCTACTGACTGTCATAAGCAGACGTGTCATCCCCCTTCCGGTCCCACCTACAGTACCGCCTCCATCTCTACCTCAAACTCCTCTGCTTCTGCCCCGGACAGCTCCAACCCTAATTCCAGCGCAACTGCAACAGCAGGCACAGCGACGGACGGCGCGTCAGGGACAAGCACAGCAGCAGGAGGCGGTGCGGCGAGGGGAACACCGGCGGAAGGGGCGACGGGGGGGAGAACACTAGTGGACGGCCCGGCAGGGGGAATCATGGCACCAGCTTGGACCGCCGCGGCGCGCGCAGCAGTCAAGTGCCTCTTATCGCGTTCTTCGTAGTTGAGTGCGAGGTAGAGCTCGCCGTTCTGCTCTAAGTCAGGCAGAGCCGCAAAGATATTATTAGACAGTGACATACAGTATGTTCGAGCTGTTGGACTCTGTTGCACAGCTGTTCGACCTGAGGCAGAGGGTGAGCGGAGAAGGCTAGGACAAGTCACGGTAGACTCAACAGCATCAGACACGGCGCCCGGTGTCTCCAAAGCCGCCCCTCCAGGATGGAACTCACGAAGATTGTCCTTGATTTCGTCCATGACGCCCGTGAGGATGCGCGAATATTTGTGAAGCTTAAAGCGGTCGGTCATCAGGCGAAGATCGGACCATGAGCTGTGAGGGGACATACTTCGCGCAGGCTGAGATACCTCAAGCGAGGATGTTGGGCATCATATAGAGGTATATCACCCCATTCCTTGTAGCTATGGACAATGTCGGTGAGTAATCGCAAAGGAGAACATCGTCAATACTCACAAGCGGGTACCTGCCAGCGTGATGACCACCACATGCAGGTGCGAAGACACATCCAACGTGACACGATGAGCGCGTACCTACAGGAGACGTGAGGACGTTGGTTGTAGCCGTCGAAAGGTAAACCGTCCCTACCTCGCGCTTTACAGCGTCGAGGACATGTCGTTCGTGCCAATCATTGGGAAGTACATCGCCTTGAAGGAACTGAGCGCATACTAAGTGGTCAGTAGAGTCAGAATGGAATGATTCAGAAGCGATACAACGGCAAGTCACCTTCACGGACGAGCCGTACGAACGGTATCGATTCCTCGTCATGTCTGGCGACGTCGCTGAGCACCCTCTGCACGCCTGATAAGGTTGAGTATATGCGTGATGAAAAGCGTCAAGACCAACTCACGAGAGTGATAAGTCGTAGGAGCCATAGATGAGTGGGAGACGAGGAGACGAGGAGACGAGACAAAGAGAAGACGAGGACTGGGATGGATGGAAGCGGGAGGGGAGGGGGTCGAGCGTGCATCGTGAGGAGATATCAAACAACTGGCCTCGCGTTGAAACTGTACCGCGCGCGGAGACAAAGGATGAGTTGCGAGAATTCATTTGGGAGCTAGTCACGGAGCAAGACCAAGGAGGGTGAAGGGAGTCAGGATCAGGGTCGAGTCCCCAGCCAAGGTCTAATGCGGAATGGGGTTAAGGTCAACGGACCAACAAACAGTTAATGCTTTTGAAGCGCATATTAATGCGGGGAAACGGCAGAAAGTGACATGCGATTAGAGGCGATAGTAATACGCATTGTAGGAAGGCATTATCGAAAGCGTGATGGGTGTCACACGTCTTGTAATTGATGTGACGGGAATCCTAACGGATTCGGTGCCTAGTGACGCTCGCTCGGCGCCTCCCTTTGACACTTCCTCTCTACAATCATC
>MU278760.1:0-10712 GCA_022385745.1 Cubamyces sp. BRFM 1775 | reverse complement strand
GCCCCGGACTTACCTAGACTCAAATTCACACTACTCACAGGCAGGATACACGTGACGGGGGAAATAGGACTTACGGTGAAGGCCCTAGGTCCTAGACGGAGAGAGGTCCTGGACAGTCCTAGACGGAGAGCTGGCCAAGTCTTGTAAGAAATAGAAGTCACATAAAGGACGATGAAGGCTGGTGTACTAGAGGTAAAGAAGACTCTAGAGCGCGATTTACGATGACAAGACAGAGAGCACTAGCCAGCGAGAGCGTCACGGTGAGAAGCAAGGTCGTTGGCACTGGTGAAAGGCGCTACGTGTACGTGGGCGCTACCAAGTTCAGGGCCGGCACGCGCGTACTTGGAGGCACGTCCAAGTACTCCTTGGTTGGCACACTCTCGAATGCTACGCTTGCTAGCTCTGGCATGGTTCGATAGGTGAAATATTCTTTCAAGCTGGAATTTGATTCTGGTTCAGAAACCATATTACTACTGATGTGTCTTACGGGGTACATGCCATAACAAGAAGAGCGAGCCCTTTCCCTCATCTCGAGCGTCTGATTATAAGGGCATTAGTGTCGATTATAGGCGATGTCTGGGAAGTATCTCATTCGCAACGGCTTAGCGCTAAAGTATACCTAATTCGCGCCGGGGGATTTTCCTGATGGTCTGTCAAACCCGAGAGCATGTCCTACCAGGCTCCGCCACTCCTCTTGCGTAGAAGGATCCATACTGGTAGACCCGGTCGTGTATGCAGATACCTTTGTCCCGTTGGCAAAGTCCGCGATGTTGATCTCATCGACGTCGTAGAACACCGCTTGTCCCAGCGTGATCCTCCCCTTCGCCAGCGGCGTTCCTCCCTCAGAGAGGCCCGGTCCAGACGCCTTAGCCGGATTGGGGTCAGTGCAGATGTGAACAACGAAGGAGGTACCGGGCTCGAAGAAGCTCGCAGCTTTCATTGTGAAAGGCTGCATGGCCGCTTCAGGGCGGTCCAGATACACGATGACACCCGTCGCGAGCTCGTCCGGTGTGGGGGCGCCAGTCTCGGAATCATAGTCAAGGGTGACCAAGTCGGAAGAGATCTGGGCGTTCGGAGCACGAAGAAGCATATGGTCGATGTGTTTCTCCGATGGCGTTCCGTACAAGTAGAAGGGCGTGTATGATGCATGATAGGCGGGGTCTCGCCAGCGGGAATTGAGTGGACGATCTTTGACGACGGATGCAATCGTGATCTCCACGGAAGACATAGAGGATATGACGCTACAGTTTTGCGAGTAGTGAGCTAACTTTTCTAGAGAAAGCGAAGAAGAGTGACGCTTACAACGAAGGACTAGTCGTGACATTTCCAACAAGCTTCCCAGAGCTCAGGATGTCGCTAACAGTCGTGATGCTATCAGTGATCAACTCGAATGTGAGACCGGGGTTGTTCAGCCGAAGTGACCTGTAATGGGCGGCCTGTGTGGGATCCGAAAAACGGGCAGCAAGAATGAGCTGTCGGCGACTGTTCGCGTGGTAGAAATTGGGTCGGTAGACGAGGTACAAGGTGTCGTGACCCTGCATGGTGAACGTATGGACCTGTGGGGACACTGTGTTGCGGGCTATAACGTTCTGGAGGGGATCACAGGATTAGAGAGGATACCGAGTGAGCCTCTGCAAGCGTTATACCTTGACTTCTTCTTCGAGACCTGCTTGAAATGACTCGGCCAAGTTTTGGACAAAGTCGCCCGCTGACTGGAAAGGCGACATGACAACATTACGCAGAACAAACAAGTCCTGGCAAGAATCCGTCTCAAGCCCCATCCGGCTGTTTCAATGACAAGGTTTGTATATCACGAAGGAGACGATGACAAAGAGCGATAATTACTCACGTTTGGAAGTTCCTAACACAGTCACCATAATCGCCCTGCCCAAAGACGGTTGAACTCAGGAACAGCGGGACCGACTTGATATCAGTCCCTGGAGGCGGGGGAGAAAAGCGGCTGTAGATTCGGTTATTGAGGTAATTCGCCTCCTCGACGTCGTCGTTGACCCGACCATTGATACGAAAGTTGCACGCGAATGCGTTTATGTTCAAGTCTGAACCAAGCTTACAAAGAACCTTCAACACTTCCTGGTCGGCCACAACCTCCTCGTTTGACTTTCCGAGGATGCGTTCGCGGATGGTTTTGACGTCCGACTCATCGACCGAGTTGAATGGGACGACGATGAAGCTGGTCGTGTCGTCGGACATCGCCGACCAGTGTGCAGCGAACTGAGTTGCGGTCAGCAATTCAACAACACTCTGTGAGTGCGTGCTGGGACTCACCCGACGGCATGTGAACGCGGCTTCTCCGAGAAGGGCGCCGTGTCCTTCTCTATGCAAGCCTAGGACGCAATGATGGAGCGCACACGCCACGGCCGCTGCGCCAGGTTTGCTATGAGATAATTGTAAGTGATCAGAGTAGTGCGAAACCAGAAACCGAGATCAACACCAACCTGCCCTCGATACCACATATGCCTATGCCCGCGCCGGCTTCGTTCCCTCCATCGATGTATGGCGCCGACCACGTGAGTAAGAGGGGCATGCGTCCATCACGATAACAGAGAGCCCCCGCGGGATAGGGGATGTACCCCGCCTTATGTGGGTCGATGGTGATCGAGTCGGTCTGCGCAAGTGCCTTAAGTTGAGTGACTGTGCTCTCGCGGAGAGTGATGCTTGGGACAAAGTCGCGATTGGGGTCAATGTCCGGAAAGGGACGCGCTGGTAAGCGCTCGCGGATCATGCTAGCGTAGTAGCCGCCCCAAGCTGCGTCGGCGTGCACCAGGAATGAGAGGCCTTGCTTGGCAAACACAGGCTTCAGTGCGAGAATCTGATCGAGGGGATCAACAGAGCCCTCTTCAGTCGATCCGATAATGGCGACGACGGCGTATACGGCACGCTGGTTGTCGACACAACCTTGAAGAGACGCGGTGAGCGCCTCAATGTCGATGCGAGCATTGATATCGACTTCGACGTTCACGCAATTCTCGCGACCAATGCCTACCAACGCTGTGCGACCGTGGTCATCGACATTGAAATACTGGGGCACAGAGTGTGGGGGCCTACCTGCAGCCTTCGGCCAGGAGTAGTGCCTTGTGCTCGAGATGAAGTACTGAGGCTCGTCCTTGATGTCGTACATAGCCATTAGTTTCACCTTACCAGTTGTCTGAACGAGGTACGGCTCGAGAGCTTTGCCGAGGAAATCGGAGGTGATTCCATATTGAGAGGCGAGTTGATCAGCGATGCCCAGAACAATGTCCGAAGTCAGGTTAAGTAGCTGCCACGGCGTCAGATCTCTCAGAAGGTGGGGTGTATCAGGTTTGTCGCATGTGCCTTTGACCATGAATGTTTCGGCGATGAATTTGAGAGGCTTCTCATCCTTGGTCATGGCGGCGTGAACGGAAAGGGCATAGAACTTTAAGTTATGAGCTGATCAAACATATGAGTGTCAAACGCCGAGCAGTCGACAGGATATAAACGTCTTACCAGCCCTAAAAAGCGACCATCGTACGGTCAGCTCTCGATCACGGGATAATGGCAGCACATGCACGCAGACGTACCACATAGACTCCATGTTCGCTACGGTGCCATCGGCGGTTATATGGCCCCACGGTGAGGGGTTGGCAGTGTATCCGAGCATACTGCACAATTGCCCGCAGACGTACTCCTCGATGCAAGTCGTGGCTGGGCTTGCTTCTATAGCCACCTATAAGTTGCATTGAATGAGAACATAGTAATGGAGGATGAGCGCGATGGAAGCTCACGTTGTTCGGGTTGAACAGCATAGCACTCATCCATCCGACCATTGCGGGCATGGAGCTGTGGAGCAGTCTTCATATCCTGTCGAAATAGGGTAAGGAAATCCCTTACACCTCTGTACACATATGGCCCATATACCGTACGGAGAAGAAAGGCACAGAGTATGTGTTCAGGAAGTCGTTGATGTTATCAGCTGCGTTCTTGAGCGCACACCGGGTATCGCAAAACTCTTGAGAACACCGTATTGACTCAGGTATGAACGACTATGTGGGTACAAGGCTCAGCATAAGGACACAAGGGCACAACGCACTGATCCATCGATACGTACCCCATCTTGAGACTCATACTGATTACGAGTTGTGGCATGCTTTTCCAGTGCGCTATCGAGTAGCTCACCCAGGATGTCGAAGTTCTCTGCGCCCGGGCCAAGGAAGCAAGCCGATATGGCCTTGTGAAAGTTATCTTTGATAGGAATTGGATCAGTGTCGTCGGACATGATGTTGAGAGCGAAGTACAGCGAGAGCGTGGGGGAGGCCCGCGTAGCGGACAACAGCCTACTGTCACGACCAATATTTATACTCCTTGGCAGGCTCAGGAGAGTCTACAGTCCGGTGGGTCCATTCGTAATTATGACGACCAGGTTGCGCTTCCCTGGCAGCTGCGAACCCTGTTGAGATTTGGCCGGTATACAAGCGCCTTCCATGATAGCAGTACTGGCAGCAGTCGAGGGCTGAGGCGCTGGGTTCCGTATACACCCAGAAGACACAATACCCTGTAGGTGGCACGTCAGAGTCGCCCGGCGCTGGAAGTGTGTCCACGGGAACGACATGTACTCACAGGAGGAGATCATCACGCCAGAGGCGTACATGCTCTGACGCTGTACGTAGGAGCAGGATAGCGTTCAGTCTATGCTGACTAGTCTCCCGTCTGCTCCTGGTGTGCAATATACCAGCTGAAGTTGGCTAGAAAGCGCTGAAGAGTCCCGTGGACCAATGCACCCTCGACCTCCTGTCAGTGTCAGTTCAACTAGCTTTCGTACTTGCCCTCAAGTCCACTTGCTCAGCCGTGCGGAGGCTCAGTTACTGGTTTTGTGCATCCCACTGCAGGCCGTCCGTACGCATCTGCAACCGCCTGATGCAACTGCTTTCTCTTGTGCTTCCCTGCGTGTCGAGTTGACGTTACAAGGATCGGACTCACGTCCAGCTAGGCTTATCGGGGCGGCCAGCATTCTCAGAGGACGACGGGACTCTCCTGTACCTGTGAGGTACGGCAGCGTGCTAGTCAGCCAATCTCCACCAAGTCCAGTGTGTCGTTTGCTCAGCAGAGTAGGACACGCTCATCGCATACCGTTGGCATCACCACATATGCATTTGTTTGGATACCGCGAAAACTGCATGGTTCAAGCCTTTGACTTCGTAGGAGGGAGCGGATCCGACCTATCATCATGATACTGCAATCCATCATCCTCAGGCGACCCAAGGACTCTCCCTCTCCGAATCTTGAACCACTACGTCGGTCCATTTCGACGACGGCCCGTTGTCGCACTCCGCCAAGACGATCTACATTTTGCCCGTGTGAGCAGTCTGCACTCGATATGCCACATGACGCGGCACAACGCGTTGGAAGCTCCATAAAGGCGACTTACACGATCGTCCCGCTCGTCCGCCCAGTCCGCCGAACGTCGCGGCGGACAGCTCACCACCAAGTTCGTGTCCGGCCAAAAGACGCTGTAACACAGGGGCAAGAGTACGCACGCATAGGCGCATTGCATACATAGCCGCAGTGACTAGGTCAGCATCCATCCATCGTCGCAGCCCACCGCCAGGTACGGCATGCGTCCGTGGGTGAAGAGGGCGTAGATGCGTAGACGTGGATGATGGGGGAGAGGAAAAGGATGAGGCTCACCGCAGCGTGTTCGAGTCCGCCCCGCCGCGCTCGACGCGCCAGCTGACCGGGAAGCGTGTGGCGACGACGGTCGCGCCAGGCTGTGCGGGGCCGTCTATGGTGAGGTAGAGGGATCCATCGGTTTCGTTGTTGCTGTTGCCGCCGCTAGAGCCGGCCTGAGGCGAGTTGAACCGCGAGGCGAGGCGCGTCTCGATAGTGTATCCCGCGCCGCTAGGGACGAAGCGCCACTGGGAAAGGTGAAAGCAAAGGACGAGGCGTCGGCTCATTATCCGTAGGGCCGGGCAGGGGGTAGATGCGCGTGGGGGACTGGTATTGTGTGTAACGTGGGGAGGGTGCGCACCTGTTGGGCCCAGTCTTGGCTGATGGCGCGGAGCTTGATTCCCTTCCCGGATATACGATCGAGCTGTAGAGCCATCTGCCCGCTCGTGTCTGTCAAGAAATGGTGCGCAGAGTTCATCACTCTGACATGGCTGTCGGCGTTGGAAGCTGGAGTTCCCAGCGCTGGCTCGCTCCGGCCCGTGGCGGTAGGCGCGGAGAACCTGGGGCCGCCGCAGCACGAGAAATGCCAGAGCGCGTTTGGGAGGGGGCGGGATGCGTCGGCGAGCTTGCCTAGCCGGACCTGAAGGTGCGTATGGGGTCAGAATGAGGGCCAGGTATGATATGTTGATACGTGTAGTCCGACGCTCATTGGCTCGCGTACTTGCCTTTCCGGCGTTGGGCCCGTATCTGCGGTCGCCCAGCTCGATGACATAGCTGCTCTCCGGCCAGGTCATGCTGAAAGAGACGCGGAACGAGAATCGGAGAAATCAGTCAAGATGTGTACGTCGAGCGGAGAGTGCACTGGGTGACTAGCTAAGACCTGCCGTACGTACATGATCCCACCGTCGACTACGGAGACGTAGAAGCTCAGCGGAATAGTGCTCGGCACGATCTGCGTCTTGTGCTGCTCGAAGCCGCCTGTGATCGCGAGGTAGAACGGGCGGCCGTCTTTGCTGGCCTGGCAGCACTGAATCGCGTAGCCGTGTCCGGTGTCAATGAACGTCCACTGTGGGGCACCAGAGGCGCCGTCCAAATTGGTCAATGAGCGAGTATATGCGGGTTATCTATGTATGATGGAGTGGGGACGTACCTGTTGGTTAAGTTCGAGGTGCAGCTCACGACAGTCGAGCGAGGGATAGATGTCGATGTCGACGAGGGCAAGGGCGCCTTTGCCCTCGGCGTTCATGAGGATGTAGCTGCCACCGGTGACGGGCCAGAAGGGCTTGGGAGTCATTGAGCGTTCTCCGGGTGTGTGGGAGGGAACGAGAAATCGAAGATGTTTGTGCGATGTGCTGGAGAGGACGAGGAGGAGGCGATTGGGAGGCAACTACGCAATGAGTTTGGGAAGCACTTACTGCGCCGCACGATGCCGCGTACAGCGACCACGCGCTTCCGTATGTATGTTCAGCGCCATGAGTGGCGAAGTACGATTATGAGTAGGAACTTGTGGGCGGGTTCGTAGTTCGTGCTTCAATGCATCCCCTACTGGCACACTTCCAGATTGGATGCGGCAATTCATTCGCAAGCTATCACTGCAAATTAAGGTCGAGCGGTCACCGACACCCACCTGACATCCCTAGCCCTATGCCGGCCATAGTACTCAACACATCCTACGTTCGTATGTGGTTCACATATACGCAGCGCTCCGACCTCGACCGGCACATTCATACCACGGACGATTATGACCATGGCGCAGGGGCACCGCATTTACGTCTGACCCTATATGCGGCTGACGCTCGCACACACACGCGGGTAATATTTGGAGGGATCCGCGCAAGTCAGTCCACAACCTGTGAAACGATCTGCGCTAGCTCCTCAGGCGAGAATTGATCTGTATCACCCATTGTTCCGAGATCCGCGACATCCGCTGCAGATGGGTTGAGGGCAGGAACAGCGGAGGAGGTTTGCCGTATGCGGACTCACTGTACGCACTTCCCACGCGAGCGGCACATAGAGGAATCGAAGTGGCGTTTCACAGTGAAAGAGGGATATCGAGAGATCTAGCGTTTGTGCGAGATATTGTGAGCGACGACCAAGCTTATCGATAGGCTGAGGTTAGCGGTGCATCAGCAGTATGCGGTCGTGCACATGGCGAGGGCTAGTGTACAACCATCCTTCGTTCTGTGCTGACTGGGCTGGCATAACATGCACACAGGTCTGGAGGATGTGCACCCGGGAGCGAAGGACTACCAGGACAGAAGCAGATATCAAGACGTTCATGTGGATGTGCCCAGCAAATGACAACTCGGGCAAGACGGCGAGCGGTGGACGAAGACTAAGCCCGAGGAGAAACTTGCGGTAAGAGGGGTAACAAGTCGAAGGCAGTCCAGCAACGTTGTGCAGGCGGTGAGGCCGAGAGTTTGCGGCAGAGCTCCTATAGAAAGATAGGAGCAGAGAGGGGTCAAGCTTTCAAGCACGGACTTGAGATTTCCTTGTGGCTTAAGAGTGATGGATAATGCGGTCGGGAAGACAGCAATGCAACCTGAAGCTAATCCGAGAGAGAGATATCAGGAGAGCCGCATGGAAACATTGCAGAGCATGAGGACAACAAGCGTGGAGACAAGTAGCATCGCAGAAGACGAGAGGGAGAGCGAAGTGCGAGTGAGTGCGATGGACGAAGCGCAGCAGATCGTTGGAAGATGGGCAGAAGCGGAAGAGGAGGGCGGGGAGGAGGATTGATGAGAGCTCGGAGTGGGGAGAGACGGTCAGAGATCTGTCAAGCGGAGTGCATTCGTTAGCATCCTCCGGTTCGCCATGGGTTATCGACCATCAACCGCTGCATCCTTCGACGGTCAGTTCCCCTATCTTCCTTACTTCTCCATGCTACGAGCGCATCTGGTTGATTCAGTACACGGAGGAACCACACGCACTGTTGTATTGAATGTCGCACAGGGCGGATTACGGAGAGCGATATAAAGGTGGATGAGAGGAGGAAGGAGAGTGAGACCAGGGGAGACGCGGTTGTTCGGAGTACGGTGATCCGGGAAGCCCTAACCCTAGAGAGTAAGCAGAGAGATTGACACAGCCTCCCGCGGCCGATCACTCTCGCGCTCCCTCTCTCTCGCCCTCTCCGCCTCTCTCTCTCCTCCGCTTCCTTCCCCCCTTCCCCTCAAGCCGACCCCTCATCCCCTGCCATAGCCTCCGTCGTCCATCATGGCCGTGCGCACGCTATGGAACAGCAACGACCCAGACGACCCCCTCACCCGCGCTCTCCAGCCTCCGTTCGACGAGACTCCGGAGGAACGCATGGCCCGCATCCGTCAGCAAGAGGAGGCACAACGCGTCTCGAAAGAGATTGACGACGAGATCGCCTTGGCCCGCAAGGCCTACGAGCGACGCAAGCGCGCCATCAAGATCCTCCTCCTAGGTGCGTACTCCGACGCGTGTATCCACCAGAACACTCGGCCAATGTCCCGCACACAGGCCAGGCGGAGTCGGGCAAGAGCACTACCCTCAAGAGTATGCGTTTCCACTCGCTACATCCCGTGTCACGCTCATCGTTGCGCAGACTTTCAGCTCCAGTTCTCCCCACAACATTTCGCCAAGGAGCGCGCTGCTTGGAAGACGATTATCCAGCTAAACCTCATCCGGTATGTATCCTGGTTACCCCGCCCCTTTCAATTCCTCTCGTGAGCAAATGTCATACATCCGTCTGGCGTGACAGTTGTATAGTTCCAAGGACGCCCGTTCCATTATATTCGACACGTGCTCACCACCACCGTCGGCCGCGATACTGATCTCTCCTCCCCTCTCCAAGATGCGTCAAGCGCCTGCTCGAGGTCCTGCAAGAAGAGTGGGAATCGTCGCTCCAAACCACCACGCCTTCCTCGATAGCCAAGGGCAAGGGCGTCGCCGGCCGCACGCCGACCGCGCCCGGGGTCCGCTTCTCGACCTCGCCCCTCAACGACCATCACCGACGGATCCGGATGCGCCTCTCCGCGCTCCTGCCGATCGAGGACGAGCTCATGCGGAAGCTCCTCCCGGACAGCACCGCCGCGGCGAACCGCGACCTGTGCGTGCGCGCGGGGAGCGGGTGGAAGGGCGTGCTCGCCGCGCTCAGCGCGAACACGAGCACGCTCGACGTCCAGCCCCAGCAGCCGCCGCAGCTGGTGTCGGTGCTGAAGGGCGCGTCGCGCCCCGGCACGGCGAACTCGCAGTTCAAGGACAAGGACAACCCGACGGCGGTGCTCGCCGCGTGCAAGGACGACATCGTCACGCTGTGGGAGGACCAGGTCGTGCAGGGCGTGCTGAAGAAGCACAACGTGCGCTTGCAGGACATGCCCGGATTGTGCGTGCTTCCTTCCCTTTCTCCTTCTCTTTCTCCTTCCTCTTCCTCTTCCGTCTCTGTCATCCGGTGCGGATGAGGCTCACGTCTGACGGCGAACACTGGGTGTAGTTTCTTGAACGATGCGGGCCGGGTGGCTGCTATCAACTACGAGCCAACAGATGGTGCGTCAGAGTCATCACATCGCGCCGAAGGGATGTGGCCATGGCGATGCTCACGCCTTCATGCCCTCGTGCCGGCGCTGGTGCTGGTGCTGTTGCTGACGCGTGCGTCTACGCCTTTGCCTTCGCAGACGACATTGTCCGCGCGCGCGTCCGGACGCTCGGCGTGGAGGAGCATCATTTCACGATGGAAAACGGTCCGTCGCTTCTTCCTTCCATCTGCACAGGGTCCTCGCTCTGACCGTGTCCGTGCTGTGCCACCGCACCCACGTACCCACGTACTCACGCACTCCTGCTCTCACACGCCCTTGCGCCATCCTGAACTCACACGCACTGGCTCATTCGGACGGACGCACTCGGACGCACTCGGATACTCACGCACGCCCACACACCTGCTCTATCCAGGCGCACTTCCAGGCACGGAGTGGTACATCTACGATGTCGGCGGGTCGCGCAGCGTCGTGCGTATCCTCTTGCTTCCCTGGCTGTGCATGTGAACGTGCGGGGCTGACGATCACCGCGTCTCTGTCTTTATGTCGTGTAGCGCCAGCATTGGATACCGT
>MU278759.1:0-10732 GCA_022385745.1 Cubamyces sp. BRFM 1775 | reverse complement strand
GTCCCGAATTCACTCAGGAGTCCACACCAATTTGATCAGTATTCATGCCCCCTCCGGTTTCAAGGCAAGTCATGTCTCGGTGCCTTCCGACTTGCATGTCACCATCCTCTTAGCGCTATTTCCATATATGGCAATTTGTAACCCCGGGCGCTTTGCCTGAGCTTGGGTTAGGGTCTATATCCAACCCTCCAACCTCCCTTTCTCTCTCATAACCCATCCCATCCCAAGAGGCGGACAGGATGTACTGCTCATCGGGCGTGAAGAACACACCCGTGACATACCATGGGTGGCCTGTGAATGACCCGACGAGTTCTCCGGTGCCTGTCTTCCACACGTGCACAGCATGATCTCGCCCTGTACATGCAAAGAGCTTGCCTGTGGGAGACCAGGAGGCGTAGGGAGAGGTGTCACTGGGATGATCGATGGTGCGCATGCAACGACCTGTAGAAACGTCGTAGATCCGCAACTCGCCATCAGAAACGGCAAGGATGAGTTTCCTCCTCGGCGAGGTAGCATCCGCTTGTAAGACTGTCCAACGGTTTCCTAGGAGTTCTCGATCCTCGACTGTGGGGTGTCGTGCTAGTTGCTTGAGTTTGCCTGTAATCGACGTCGTCCTAATTGCGTTTTGCTTCAACTCCGAGGGCCACAGATGAATGTGCAACTGGTTGTCGGTGACATGTGCGATGTGAAGCCCGTCAGGTGCAAAGGCGGCGGCACTTGCACCCTCATGGCTTGCTGACTTAAGTGGTATTCCTGTCGAGATGTCCCACAAAGTGAACGAAGACCAGTTGTATGCTGCAGCGAGAAGGCCGCTTGGATAGAGCTCCAGGGAGATGACCGCACTCCCACCTGGCAAGGACCGCAGCTGCCGCCCGTCCGACTTCGTCCAGAGAACGATCTCGCCGTTGTCAAGGCCACACGCAACGAGACTGCTGTCAGAGGATACGGCCACCGTGAGGACCTCTGAGTGGTGCTTCAGAGTTTGGGTTGGCTCCATGCCCCAGCCGATGCGCCGTGTGTCCCAGACTTTGCACATCCCATCACTTGAGCCAGAGAGAAGGTCCCCATCTGGGGCGAATACGACATGGAATACCCAGCCACCGTGATGTAGTAGCACCATATCTTCTGGAAAGGCCACCCTCCAGAGTCTGACAGTCTTGTCATCGGAAGCAGAAGCTGCCAGTGTGCCATCAGGCGACCACGCAACCGAGAAAACCCAATCGGAGTGTGCCTTCCAGGTGTTGAGATTAGCCCCAGTTGCGACGTCCCAGAGATTGACACTGCCGTCATCCGAGCCAGAGAGGACCTCTTTGCCTGCTGGTGAGAACGAGCAGCTCCGAATCAGAGACTTGCTGGCATGACTCTTGAAAATCTGCAGCTCAGCTCCCGTGCATGCATTGAGGAGCTGGATGGTTCCGTTCCGCTTCGTAAAGGCTACGCACATCCCATCCGGCGAGAAGGCGCAATCTTCAACAAAGCATCTGCCAATGACGCGCGACAAGAGGGTGTCACTCCAGGTGTTCTCCAGTCCGACGCGTACCACCAGCGAGGTTCGCGCGTCTGCTGCAGCAAATTGACGGATAGGGGAGTTTAGTGGGGCAAAGAGGGCGACCGTCGAGTATATATGTATGGCTGATGTGCTGATGATCGGGTAGAAGGCTCGGACGGCGCGCTCGCAGTCGTACAGAAGCGATTGGACATCTGTCGCTCGCAAGGACTGAGTCTGTGGGTGCACAGTAGGGTAAGTATTGCACAGCCAATGAGAACACTGTGATATACTCGCCTTCAGGAAGGCCTGCACTGATTGCAAAGCCATGACCACACCGTCGACGCAGCCGAGGAGACTCAGCACCTCGAGCCAATGGAGGAGATGGGACCCGCAGAACCCCTCGAGCGCTGCGACCAGATCCTCGCCGATCTCGGCCTCGCACAAGTGGTGCGTCCAGTATTTGCAGGCATATTGGAGAGCAGCGGGGAGATGTTGGGAGATCTTGACCAGCAAGTCGGGAAACTCGCTGTTGAGAGCGCAGTCGTGCTCCGAGGCGACCTCGAGAATATTGTACTTGAGCGCCTGCATAAGGTCCAGACATCGGAAAGCAATGTGGGAGTGTTGGATACGGGGTTCGACGAGAAAGCTCTGGTCTGTACACCGAGTATGGTTGATGAGGAAGTTGGGGAAGGACAAGTGGATGATGCGGATGGGGGTCGTATCGTCTTCGCGATCTGGGATGGTCAGAATGGAACTCAGGACGGGTAGTACACGTCTGACAGTGCCGGAAGGGAGTTCCAGGAGGGATTCCAGCGTGGTAGGACTGAGGCGCTGCTCAGCGAGCACAATCGTCCCAAGAACGACCTTCAGTCGGGCCTTCAGGACGGGCCCCAGCTTTCTCACTGCAGTCTCTAGCACCTGAGTGTACAGTGCATCGAGAATCGTAAACGGGGATGTGCTGGTACCTCTCTTTGCTGCTGCTGCATTGCCGGCATCCAGGAGACTCGTGAGGCGGTTCTCGGGGTCCCTTTCAGCCTGATCTCCGATATATCGTACGGCCGCAGCTGCGAAGATGAACAACAATTCCGAGAGGTCGACGAGGTTTTCAAGCTGCTGGTGAATTGGCCAGGAAGTGTTGAGAGCGAAGTTGTCCCTTATTTCATCAAGGCGCGATTGAAGAAATGCAGAGATATCGCGTCTGGTAAGATCCCCCGGAATCTTGTCGAGGGCCAATGTCTGTGTGTTCCTCTCTAGACATCTCAGAAGGAATCCTCGTGTAATATTCTCTTCCGGACGGCTGGTGATGAGGAATTTCAGAGGGGCAAGCTGATCAATGTACAATGCAAGAGACTTGAGTACGGTGGAGACGGCGGCAGTGTCCGTGCATTCGTCCAGCGCGTCGACGACGACAGCAACTTGAGCGGGAAAGAGTGTTTCGCTCTTTCCGTCGGATTGCACTGCCTGAAGAGGCGCAACAATGAGCTTCTCGAGTTGTCGGGTGGGATTAGAGGAAAAGAGGTCGGGATCCGTCTCGAGGATCTTGGTGAGCTGTTCGCGGAATGCAGGGAAGTGGAGTGCGAGCTGGTACGCGATTGTGCGAAAGATGGAGTTGATGTCGCTTTGTTCGCCATCTCGCGAACAGAAGAAACTTGCGCCAAGGAGTTTGTCTCTCTCCCATCTCTCCGAAATTGTGAGGGCGATTGTAGACTTCCCAGAGCCAGCAAGTGCGTGAAGCCAAAGGATCGCTCGATCAGAGAGTGGAGGATGGTCGGGTCGTAGCCAAGAGCGCAGCATCGCCAGCACTTCTTTCCGGGTGTCCTTATGACATTGCACATGTACGCTGGACCCAGAATGCAAGAACGCCTCGACGACGGGCCGCAAAGCCTTGCGGAGGGCTGATGTGCGGAGATAGTAAGTATTGTGAGCCTTCGTATAGGCGTGGTCTCACCATCATGCGCTAGTGCCTTGTCGATTGCATAGAAGCCTTGCTGTATATGCGCGGTCATGTGGCGATAAGTCGTGGTAGGAGTGGATGGACCTCGAACGATGCACGTACGTGTACTATCATTTCCAGAGTGATTGTTCCTTCAAGCTTGGCAGGTTTATGAGATTCAGCCGAGAAATCGTACAGGGTTGCACTCACCAAGAAGTTGTGAATATGCTCGTCGAGCTTTTTGACCCAGGATTCGATCCTCTCCACGTAGTCCGCAGCGTTCAAAAACTGTATTATCCGCCGCTTTGATTTCATCCGTTTGGCGCCCTCTGCGGCATCCTGCAAATTGCTGGTTGGATTGTTAATTGCACCACATCATGATGCTGCATGCGCCACGAAGTCGCGATGATTCTTACCTCGCGAGGGAAGCCAGCCTCTCCTTGAGCGCTTGGGGGCAGCTATCCTCGGACGGAATCTTCTCCAATATATCGTTCAAGGATTTTGTACGAGAGAGGAGGGCTTCGATAGCTACAGTTGCCTCCGAGTACCTCTATGGGGAATTTGGGATAGTATGGGTAAGGTGCCGGGAGGAGTCCACGCGCTGAAACACACCTTGTAGGCCTCCAAGACGATGAGAAGCGCCTCAACCGCCGAATGTAGCTGGGGACACGCAGACGACACCCCCTTGGTGAGTTTCAGTGCTTGGATGAGGCTGTTCAGGCTCGTCTTGACTAGCTTCTTCCCTTCTGAGTCTGCAGCGGTGGGAATTGACGACGTGCCAGTTGCTGGTAAGGATAGGGCGCTGGTAGACAACATCCGGCTTGCATGTTTCTTTGCACCAGAGCGACGCATCGTAGCGCGATGTAGAGTTGGGTGAGTGAACAGGAAGCTGAGACTGAGAGGGTAATATGGGGTAAGAAGAGAAGGCGTACCCAGCGAGAATGAGGACAAGGAGACGGTGCAGCATCACTATCCTTGATAGATGCCGCGATTCCTGACAACGTGTTAAAGTTTGCGTCTACACATCTCAGTGTCTCGCATATACACGGAGGAATAGCGTCCCGGAGTTACAGATATGCACCATCTCGTGGGCCTCCTGGTACGAGCAGACCAAGTGAATCACTTGAATATGTACATAAGTAGTGAGCTGGACGTTAGAGAGTCAGGTAAGCGATTGCGCGGGTGACACTCCAGGAACGTTCCCAACCCCATTGTTCAGTTCGTGTTCACCCTGGTCCCCATTTCGCCCCCTATCACCCTCATGTACGGTGAGGAGGTCGGAAACAAATGCGGAGAATGGATTGAGTGGGGGAGTGCCAGACGGCACGATAGGACGCTACTATCATCCTATCGTCGCTCGCAGCGGGACAGAGCAGGTCCAAGATGCACGAGCTGCACATTGTCATGGCATGTACCTAGTGGCCATGTAAGTTCCGGTAGCAATCACCTCGGAGGTTACTAGCTGCTGGAACTTGGTCGACATGGTTGCAGCGGAAATCTGATTCACAAGTATCGGACGAGCGGATTCAGTACTGACGACTAACCCTTTCTGAAGTGTGTGAAGCTTTCCCAGGAGCCCCATCCCTTCCCAGTAAACCCATCGTGGTGCATGTGAGATGCCTTGGGCAGCGCAGCCGGGACATTGCAGTTGTCGGAACCGTGCCGCGCGGCGCGTGGCACCGCGACGAAGAATCTCAACAGAACACTTAGAAGAAACCGTCGATCATTGTCGCAAGTTGGCATTTAGAGGGTGTGACTCGTATTCATATTGAAGGTGAGGATGCCATTGTCGAGCAGGCAGGTCAAGCGCGAGGCCGAGATGCAAACTTGGGACTGCCAGAGCCACGGGTAGAGATCTAGGGCGTTATCTATCCTGTCACTCATTACATGTAACGACGTCCAAGTCACGCCAATTATCGGGCGGCGCGCAAACACTTTGGCTCCTATTAAACAATTATAACACCATGTTATAAGCGTTTGCGGGCTGGAAAAATGTGTTTCATTCAAAAGTGCAGCCAGCATTCCAAGTCCGCCGTGAGGCTTTACTTTGGGCGCTTGTTGTCACACTGCTGGGTGCATCGGACGCTCAGCGCTCAGCAACTACGTTTCTTTGCAATTACAAGTACAAGCTCAATTGAGTGGGCTAGTTCCCGTCGAGCACAGTTGGTCCCACCACGCTGACATTCCAATTTTGACTAGAATTCCAGGTAGGTAGGGGCGGTGGTGTTGAATCTCAATAGGGCTCTGCCGCCATCGCTTGCATAGGTGCCGCCTTCTCGTGCACCTCCGCCTCCGCCCCATCGGCTGTGGATCTACAAAAGATGAGCAGGATCCTCCAGCGCCCGCCTACTCTGGCGCCTGCATCACCCCCTCCTCTCCGCTCCCAACGACTTCCACCACACTTCTCCTTGTGTATGGATAGAAGAGGAACAGGAGATCGCACAGCTTGTCGACAAACAGACAGGCGTACTGGGGTCGAGCCCAGGTATAGTTTCCTTGCTTCGTTTCGTTCCGGAGATGCACACATCGTACATTGACTATATGCAACAACGACAGTACCACCCATTCTCGCGTAACACAAGAGACATCCTGCAGAAGGCGTGCATCGTGCGCGGACAAGATCTCCTGGCGCCTTACGGGCTCGAACGCTCTCCACCTCCCCGCGCCCTCGCAGGACCACGGAACGATATAGTTTCATGCTCGCCTAGAACACTTACATGTCCTCAGACACCTTCGAGGTCCTCTACGACACCGCCACCCGTCATATTTTCACCCTCATGCGTCTCCCTCTGTGCCCTAGCGTGAAGCTCCGCTCGCACTCAATAACACGCCCTAGGAGGATGTCGGTCACCGAACTCTCATAAACGTGTTCTTGCTCCGCATAGCCGCGATGTCGAAGGACCGCGGACTCCTACTCATCTACGCCGAGCACGAGGTACCTCTCACGCAACTGTACCAACCAGGTAATACACGGGCTGTCTCAGGCAAGCTCGACTACTTCATCTCTATCATCTCGGGAGACCTCAACAACGAAGCCGCTGCACGTCAGCGTCCGGCACGCATTCCCTGCTAGCATATGCTCACTGAAACACGTTGACGCAGATACTTGCCTGAAGAACCCGAGCGAGTTGGACGAGCTAGGCAAACCAACAAGTCCAGCTGGCTTCGCAATCATGCAGGCCAGGCAGTACCAATATTCTACTCTGTCCGACGCCGTATCACTCGCGGTCTTCAACGTTGCAGCGCCGGCGAAGAGGCACAAGTCAGTCGTCGATATCTTCCCACACTAAGAACTCATCATTTCTAGATCTGAGACGGGCACAGACGGGAAGACGTACACCAACGGGCGCCGGGGCCATCACGAACGGACGCGATTGGATGTTCTTTTCGTACATACCTGGCCCGGACAGGGTCGGAGGCTCCTACAAGCTGTCCCTCAGTATCACTGCGTCAAATACTGACATGAGAGCCATGATCACTGGCATTCTCATGGATATGGTAACGTCCTCAGACTACGTCCCACGTATTGGCTCACGTCTTGACCTGTCTGCAGATCACAGGAAGGACATACCTACCGCGCCTCCCGTCTAAGGTGCGTCACCAGGTCTCACATACACACCCACCGACAGAGAAAAGCTGAACGTTACAATTCCACACAAGATCCTACCTACCTAGGAAGATCAAAGCGTCCACGCGCGACCGTATACGTGTAGCGGAATGTTAAGAGCGAGAGTAACGAACATGCAATGTTACCTAATGAACGTCCGTGAACCAGCGTGGCAGATGGGTCCCAGCAACTGTAAAGCATCCATAGTCCGTACGCCATATGGCTCGATAGGTGAGCCCTTGAGGAAGGGGAGGAGTGAAGGGGGAGAGAGGTTATCCGGGAGATCCACGAGCATCGACGCTTACCACACTGCAGGAAAACAGCTCGAGACCGGACTTCCGCATCCTCCGCATGCCACGCGTCCGGGTACGTACATCCCGCGATGCTCGTCACCGCCTGCCCGTTATCGCTCGCGTCGAACCAGCCGATGCCCACCCTCACCGTCGGGTTGGGGCTGAACGACGGCAGGGGCAGCGTCGCGGCCGTCGCCGTCGCCGTGCACTGCGGCAAGCTTGCCATGCTCGCCGCGGTGGTGTTCGTCCTCCACACATGGTACGTGCCGTCGAAGGGCGCGAGGTTCGCGCCGAGGCTCCCATTCTTGCCGTGCGCGATTCGCGGGTCGACAGTCAGCATCCAGCCCTGCTCGAGCCCGAGCTGGTACCCACGACCACAGCGGCGCGCGGACCGCGCCCGTAGAGCTTGAATCTCCGATATTCCACGTGCAGAAGAACCAGTCGCTGGACACGTACATGCTCGCGAGTGCCGCGAAGCTCTTGAGTCCCTCCTTCGTGTCTTCTGACCACCATCACCCCAGCAGTCGAAGCCAGGGCCGTGGTTCGTCTTGCTCGCAGCGCCCAAGGACGTGATGCCGTCGATGGAGAGGCCTCAGCTGTTCAAATTTTTGCTGAACTCGCCCGCGACGGTGGCGCACAACGCTGAACGATCCCTTCCCATCGTTGTGCCCGGCGAGTTGTGCACTTAGAGCAGCTGTTAGTCGCCCGCTAGGCAGTCAGTAAGATAACCATCGTCGGTGACGTTAACCAGTCCGCAGCTCGCGTCCCCGCTAAACGCGAAGCAAAGGTGTATATCTCAAGTAGGTGAATTGACACGCTCGGTGTCGCCTGTCAAGAAATACCTACCAATGTCATGTTGACTTGGTCGAGACACGTGAGGCAATCAGCCATAGAGGTGCTGGTACATGGGATTGGGAGGTGCGCCGCGGCCAAAGAATATACTAGTTGGAGAGGGTATGGAGGACAGACCTGCACCGGATTGTACATAGGTCGCCGCCGTGTATGTGGGACAGGACTATGTGGAGAGTAACGCACCTGCTCCAGATGAAATTGACGCTATAGATGGAAACAATCGCTGCACGGAGTGAGTGCCCGAGACGCTTGCGATCGACGAAGGGAATGCTCAGCCGTTGGCCTGAGGAGGAGGCAGTGTTCCCATACGGAGGGCCCCAGTGGCAATCAACCTCCGTGTTGGAAGATCGGCACATGAATGCAGACGGACGGTGAAGGTGACGGCAACGAGGGATCGACAGCGCGAGAAGAGATTACGAGCAATGCCGTGGCTAGCGCATATAGACGTCACTGCGATGAAGAAGTTGTAGCGAATACGAGATGCGACCCACTGAACATGTGTAAGGGATTGTAATGCAACGACGACTAATAACATGGATTATCAGTATGTCAAATCTCACCCTATACGCGGCGTGTGCTGCACGCTAGGCGAGTCGTCTCCTTCCCGATTTCTTTGGATGACGGCGAGAGAGAGGAGGGGAGACGCTGGCGGGGAGACTCACTGGAAGAGGGCTGCATTCCGATGGCGGCAATGATATGGAGAGCGACCTGTGAGCGGCCCAACCCTTCCCCGCTCTGCCCTGCGCGAAAGGCTCAGGCTCACGCGAGGCAGCACACTGACTCTGGGCCCTGGCTGACTCTGGCGCGAGTCGCACCACAATCAAACGATGATGGTGACGGAGGACAAGGTGCGCTCATCCACCGGCCCTCACTGCGCACTCTCACGTGTCTGTGACCGACCGCGTCAATAAGCGCGAAAGACCGTCGGTTCACATCAAAGACTCACGCGAGGCAGCACACTGACTCTGGCTGACTCTCACTACCGCCCCAGATTCTATGGGCGTTGCGCGCTGGAGGTGCTTGAATGTCCGCCTCGGTAGCGAGCGTTGACAGTGGCTGGGCACGCGCCGGAACTCGATGTCGGGATTCACCTTATATGGTAAAGGGCGGGGATCAATCACCGCATCGGCGGAGGCGCACCCAGGCACTCATCAGCCCGCCCTCGAGTCAGAGTGCTGCGCCCTCTGACTTCCTCCGTTGACTCCTGACGTTGGAATCTGTATCATGCTACCACACTGCGTGCGCGGTACTATAAAAACGCTCGCTCTGTGGACGTCTCCAAAGTCAATCCAGTGCTCGCACCCCTCTCTTGCGCATCTCATCCCGCGTCCAAGTATCCCCACCTCGGACCCGCCTGGCAGCGAACACTTTCTGGACGATGGCTCGTACTACTCAAATACGCCGTACCCATGACGAGGATCAAGCACCGCTCCCCGTCGATCTCGAATTTCCATCGCCATTCTTTTTCAAGGAACGTGAGCCGGTCACGCTCGTCGAGCTGCGCATGCGCACGCTCTCAGGTTTGATACGTTCCAAGCCGAACTGGTGGACCAAGGTTAACGACGCCGACATTGTCGCAAAGTGGCAGCAGGAGATGGTCGACCAGGACCGCGCCACAGTCGACCAGCTATGGGGCGGCGAGGAACGCTTTGAGCATGGTCGCGGCGAGAAGCAATGGCCGCGGGACCCCATCACGGACGCTCAGTTGGCCTATATCTTTGACCAGCTTCGGTACGAGGCTGGTCGTTACGATGAGGTCACGGGAATCTTCGTGAGCATGTTCAATCTTGCATCCGTCCGGCAACGTATTCATTCGAATGATGATTCCAGGCTTCCGCTGTCCCGAATGTGTACGAGTCGCGCAGCCTTATTCCTGACGACCTCAAGGCCTCGCTCATCTCTGCAGTATCGGACTTGGAGTCTGTCCCTGAAGATCAGAAGGATTGGCACCCTGGATCCAACAAGCAGGTGCTGGACCTCGTCCATCCGTCCTTGTACTGCCTTCGCATCGGTCAATCTCATATCCGTAGCAAGGATGACTCTGGCGCAGAGCCCGTGCATGTACTGACTGAGGAAGAGTACAAGACGAAGAGGCCGGACTTTGAGAAGTTTGCGGAGTACCCGTATTTCATCTCCGAAGATTACCAGTGGCTCCCTACGGACTTCTCGGTCTCACAGGGCGGTATCGCACAACCCCTCAGCTACATCAACAACATCCATCCTATCAAACACCGTTCCCTCCACGACGCCGTGACGTCCATTCTCTCACGCTTCGTGCCTCTCTTCAACAACGTACTCTCCGATTCCCTCAGCCCGGAGCCGCCGCTCGCCCTCGTGCTCGACCGGTACGGGTGGTACAGTCACCTCAAGGAACCCGAGTGGACAGGCCCGGAGTCGGATAAGATCTGGGAGAAGTGGGAACGCGAAGAGAAATGGCCTCTCATACCCGATCCCGCGCCTTTCTCTCCTCCAAGCAATGACGGTCGCATCAACTTCAAGCTCAACGGCCGAACGATGCAAGTCATCGTCAAGCTCGCTAACATCGTTCTCACACCGGA
>MU278757.1:0-10786 GCA_022385745.1 Cubamyces sp. BRFM 1775 | reverse complement strand
CGAGACTTATGCGACGCCCGTGAGCCTGTATCACAATCAAAGCATTCATGATGGACGCGGCGTCCACTCGGGCTTGCGCCGCGCGAACACCGGGAATTCGCAAATGCGCGGTGAAGTGCCTTTTGTCTCACAGCCATGGACGGTGGGCCATATTTGCGGCTCAGACCGTGTGCCGACGCGAGCCCGGTACTGTACACGCACTCGAGTGCGTCGCGGGGGAGGGGTTGCCGTGTGGAAAGACTCGACGCGAGGGAGCTGTTCTTGGATGGGCCGTGGACCCGACGGTTGCGGCGGGGGGACACCGCGCATGCGAAGGACAAGGGGTGCGGTCGGTGGCGGGCGGCGGGCGGCGGTGATGCGCGTAAAGCGGCGGAAGTCCCATTGATGGGCCATGGCAGATCCGCGCGAGATATGTACGAGTATGTACGGTGTATCCTGGGCAGGGACGGATCTGCAACACGAATGACACGAATGAAAATCACGTTAGCACGATCCGGCGGAGAAGAGGGCTCGAGGACGATCTCCCAGATGAAGTCGTGGACTCTGCTCGTACCATGGGTTGTATATTGGCATACCATGGGTTGTATGTTTGCAAACCATTGGGTGTATATTGGCATACCATTGGATGTATATTTGTATACAGTTGGGTGTATATTTGCGTACAATTGGGTGTATATTTGCGTGCAGTTGGGTGTATATCTGCGTACCACGGGTTGTATAGTTGCATACAATTGGGTGTATGGTCGTCCGTGTGCTTGCGTACCATCGCTTGTATACTTGGGTATGGTCGTTCATGTATGTGCGCACGGTTGTCCGTTAACTTGCGTACGGTCGTATGTGTCTTTCCTTCGCGCTGCTGTGCTTTTGGTGAGTTGCAGCAGCCTCCGTTAGCCCAAGGAGTACTCTTGCGCATGCTCATGCAGACATCGCGAGAGTGTATCCTAGTAAATAATCAAGTGTTTAATTCCCACTCGAATGCTACTGAACAGCGGAGTCGCAGAGAGGGTCGTGGTCGATTCAGAGATGATGGGGCGGAGGTCAAGGGACCCTTCGTTCATAGGCGCCCAAGGTCGGCTCAAGCTGTGCACTTCTCGAGCTAAGTTGTTCCTGGACCACCACCACGGACGTGCAGTGACCCTGCCAATTCCAGGATGCCAGCCGCAACCTCACACAAAAAATGAAGAAACCCCGAGCTGGTGTTCCTTTGTGTCCACATGGAAATTCCCAGAGAGCGGCATCATTCTGGATTGGCAATATAGGCACGTTCACCGGCCACCTTGGCTCTGCCTCCGTGCAATCCTTTAGGTTACTGATAGGGTTTTACCCTTCCAGGGCGGGAAAAGACAATCCTAACCACGCGCTCTAGGCCGCGGCGTTCGCCTATCTCCCAAAAGATGCGCCCTCCGTTGTGCTGGTAAATTATACAGGTTCGACGGATCATCCTTCCGTGCTCATGCGATCAGATAAGTCAATCCCTGGAGGGACTATTGCCCGCTCTTTACCGCCGCGCGAGCGTTCGCGTCGATGCACGGTACCAGCGAGCTTAACCTACAGATCAATGGGCTCTCGGAACAGCGAGTATACCGAGTCACCGTACCTGTACCGTGCCGTACCGCCATACCGGGACTGTCCAGAAGGTCCTTCAAGTCCAACCCTCAGAGCCCTGCGTACCGCACCGGCTGCGCTTCGTCCGCATGTCTTTGTATGACAGGGACGGACCCGCAAACGCAATGCAATTACGCTTAGTATGTATCCCACTCGTTTACTAACCGACGGCTATGCTCACTTTGTTGTTTGATTGTGTGTAGCTCTCCAGACTCGCGGATCCGTTCAGCCGCTGCGTTTCAGCGCCTCTGCCATCCCTGAACTGCGTCTCCTCGCAAGCCTAACGCTATTGACATGTCCGCCCCTGCATGTCACCGTCCGACCACCGGCCTCCTCCCGCCACTGCTTCGCGCCACACGGTTGGCGAGTAGTATCTATCGCCCAGGCGGTATTCAACGCGTCCCTTACTATGCGTCACATGGATACAACCACACCGCTTACTTCTCCCGTCCTTCACTGCAGCGCACCTGGTGTACCGCAATATTCTGCGGGTTGCCGCTCTGGTGGCACCGTCACGCAACCAGTGCTAACCAGTGGGTGCATAGATGTTCCTGAACACAACCAAGCATGCTGACTGACTGTCTATCCCTCTTTAGGCTCTTTGCCAATTGTGTATCCTGACTACAGCCCTCCGCTCGGGACTGGGCTGGGCTCTGCGCCGCCGACAACCGGTGCGTGCGATCCGGACACACAACGGAGAGGACAGTCATTTACGTCCTGTGCACGGAGATCTTACAACCCTGGTACGTGCCCTCGGAAATATGCGGACAGCTACGGCTACTAACAAACTATCAGGGTCTCCGAGTCGAAGGTGCAGCACATTCCGATCAAACAGCATGGGTCACCGCGATCCAATCTCCGGATACGTGAAGATCTCACGCATGCGGATCCCTATGTGGTAGGCAACGGCGGGGGCTCGCACCTCCGAGTTATGTGCTGAGACATCGCAGCTTGTACGCTAGTGAGTGCCTCCCATGTTACGTGTACTTTGAGCACGCTGGAGGCTGAGCATCTTCTCGGTCTCACAGCATACACCGCTTCCGAATTGTTGCCCCCGTCTCGGGCTTGTGTCTCTTATCCCAAGAACTCACTACGCGGCGGTGCGAGGCTGCTAGTTGCCGAAGTGCAGCTGAACCGCGCATAGGTCGCCAATGGCAGACACCCCTGCTTCCCGACTTGTTAGGTAGGTACGGGACCAGACCGCCGCCCATTTCCTGAGACGACCACTCCCATCATTAGGCGACTGCGTCAAGTTCGCTACGCATCTCGAGGTACAGAGGAACAAAACAAGGCTGAAACTAGGATTACACCGTGTGAGCCGACAGCAGGGATAAGACTCGAGTGCAAATGTGCTAATCAGAAAAGTACTCGATAGGATCCTCCGCTAATTCGCCACTGACCAGCCGCCGCTCGCGCGTACCCCATACAGTGTCAGCGTCCTCAATCTCGTCCACATCACTGAACGATTCCAAGCGTGAGCGGTCACACACTCCGCCGCCCTCCGCCGTACGGACGCCATCCTCGGGTGAGTCCTCTATCTCCTCGTCGGTGTCGTCTATCCCACGCGAGCTCTTTGGGCCGTTCCGCACATGGCGAGGCGGGTACTTGGCGGAGTCGACCGTCGGTCGGTCGCGCTGCCTGCCAAAGTCGTTCCGGCCGTGCCTAGCTGTTTGTTCTGGGAAGAGCGGACCCGGGGCAGCATTCCTCGCGTCCTCCCTCGCTGCTGAGATCTCACCTGCCGTCGGCATCTCCCAACGCAAGATCCCCTTCTCCCATCGTCGGAGAAGGACGTTCACGGTCGAGGTTGGCATCGGAAGTTTGCTGAGGTTGGTGAAGGGAACGCGAGGCGGCCAGCCAACGAGCTTCGCTGGGTAGCGGAGGAAGATGTCATCGCAAAAGCGGTCAATCGTCCATCTCATGACCGCACGAGGGTCGCCGGTAAATTGGACTATCATCCGCAGGTAAGTGCCCGTATTGCGACGCGTAACTGGGAGCTCACCTAGACCATCTACTAGGACCGTTCGGAGGGTGCCCCGCTCACGGCCGCCGCGTGTGGCATAGTCTTGCCCAAGGGCATCATAGAGACGGCTTGCACGGGGCATAGCGGAGCGAGCAGCTGAGCCAGATGGGGAATATACAGCGGGGCGAGGACGCGAGTATGATGGTGAGTCTCGGGCTCCAGGGGCAAGGTGAGCGATGAGTGGACTACGGGGCAGCGTGCGTTCGGCGCAAAAATAGTACTGTTTCGACGGCGCAGGTGAGCTCCCAGGTGAGTATTGCTCGAGGCAGAAACAATGCAACCTCCCGCTCACCGTATTTATACAGCGCCTGCGCGACACTTCCTCAGTATGAATTTGTGACAGACCACTCATGTGTACATAAAACACATGCGCGTCCGAGTCCTAGCGACAGGGACGCTGTATCTGCTCTGATCATGCGACGAATTAGCTACAACGAACTCGCTTTGCATGTCAAACTCGGATAGTAATGAACGTGCTTACTATCACACTCCCCAGACTTTGGCTGCTCTCTCATCAATAACTACGACTCTGGCGTGTAACGAACCGATCGCGCAGGTCGCGGTGCGTCGCGCGAACGTCTATTTTCACGGGCGAGGTATGGGACATGGAGTACAGTGTGCATCGAGGGCAGAACCCGTATGCGCGAGCGTCGCGCCGCGCGCGCACTTGAGCACATGCTCGGTTGTGCCCGCGCGCTGAAATTCTGTAGCATGCCGCCGCAATTTCGCAATAATCCAGAGTTTCGCTATGAGCTGTTGTGAGAGCTCATGTCGCACGGTTCCGTGCAAATCTCGGGTGTATATTGCACGCCCGATGGCTAGCCACACACATTCAAACCGCTCTAGGAATCATGAAGGACGCGAGCCTGAGCTTGCCCTCGCGCCTCCTCGCGCCTCCTCGCGAGATCATTGCGCCTCCCCGCGCGGGGATCGCGCAGTGTGTGCGATACACACAACCTGCAGTAGCGTGCGCGTAACGCGAGCGCGGCCAGACGCGTCGACTTGTGCAGCGCTCAGGACATCTGGAACGCCGCTAAATCACTCACCAAGACGGTATATAGATGCTCGCGTTGTACGCGGGCGGTCATACGCACTTGACCGCGAGATGTGAATGTTCCCGGCTATTACATGCATATGTGCTCAGCGTGTCTTCCCCTCGTGACTGAGCAGACACCTACCTGCCGACTGACTGGACGGCCAGATGTCTCTCGAGTCTCCTCCTGCCGGGATTAGCATGTGAAATCTCGCGCCCTTCGCATCGGCGCTGTCGTACATCGGCCGTTGGCTTTTCTGTGTCGCTTCTACTACATGACTGAGTCCCTTGCGCAGCGATTGCGCACCGGCATTGCGCACATCGTGGGGCGCTCGAATAACTCTTCACGAAACTCGCGCTATGTTGCACGCAGCGCCCGACGCATTGACATCGAGACAACATCCGGAGATGATATTCCCGCAGCTGCAACACCGCGCGGCGGTCACATTTTGGTGCGAGGACGGGCGGGGGATGAGCCTCGTCCCTGGTCTGTTGACGTGACTCGGGTGTAAGCGCGTTTCCGCACAGTGTTCGCCCATCTCGATACGTACCCGCACTGTGGCTGTCCGTCCGGGTCCGTCTCCATCGCATGTTCCAACGCTCACGTTGTGCAAATATCTTGTGTACGACACTCGGTCAGGGTGATCTGTAGGCGTAATGAGCTGTGCGGACGTACCTAGCGGTGGCGGTGTGCACGAACGACGGCGACGATCACCAGGGAGCTTCGATGTACGTACATACGAGTGTGGGCCACCGATTGCGAGTGTATAATAAAACGTCGCGAGTCCTTGCTTCACCTCGAAGCGGGGACTAGCGGCTGGGACGTTCAGGGACGTGGGCGCACGCAGACCGTTTCAGCAACCGAGCACCAGCAGCAGGGACGTTGCACCTGCTCTGATCATGTCAGTAATTTGCTTCAACAACACCTCGTTTCGTGCGCCTGACTCGAATAGAATTGAGTCTGCGTACTGCGGGCCCCGGGCGTTTGGCTGCTCTCCTGGAGGCCGGCAGAGCCGTCGTACGGGGTGAATCAACGCAGCGGGTTGCGATGCTCTGAGACGTCGCAAGATTCAAGCTGTCCTTGGACTGTGTTGTCGAGGGCTCGGCGGCAGGACGTGGTGTCCGCGACCGTCGCACTCTGGCAGTGTAGGCATTTGTCTTCGTGAGCGTATCGAGAACGCTCACGACCCTGCTTTCTGCGAGGCACGCGAGGACCGTTTCCTCGCTTGCGAACTCGCCCAGATCGTGCTGCCGTACAGCGGCTGGTGTCGTTTATACATATACACACGCGGCGGGTCTGGAACGAGCAGACACGGTGAGCAGATGCGAACGGAGAGAATACAATGGGATCGAGAACTCGCCTGCCGATTCACATACCGTAGCCGACCACCGTAAACGTCCGCTTCAGAGACGTGCAATGCATGTCTTGAGCGTTGCTGCGACGAATGCAGCTCGAGCATAATCGCTCGGAGCGTCGCCCTGCGTACTCAGAGCGTCATCCTGCATAACTGTGAGTGTACGACGTTGCCGGGCACTTGCTATCAACATCAGGAGACAGCAGTGCATGTCGCGCCGACTTTGCACTCTGCGCGCAGGTCCGAGTCCTCCGCGCGTTCAGGATACAGGACGTCTACATCTCAGATCGAACGCACCGTCGCAGACTGGCGCATCTGCTGAAAGGCCACGCGTCCGTGCGCCGTGTTTGCTGAATTGACAACCCGCGTCGAAATGGACGTCGGGGCGTACATCTTGCTCAGCGAGTGCCCACGATGAAGAGTAGCCGGTGTGATGCAACAGCACCATCGTTCGTACTCTGGCGCACGCGGCGAGGCTGGAGCGAAGAACGCAGTCAGCCGCCGTTACAGAATTAGAAAGCCCGAAAGGATGGAGGGATCGCCCGCTCACACATACCAAGAGAATGCTGCATCGCCGGAGACTCGCCCGCGGGGCGAGGTGTCCGCGAAGGTCGCGCCTTGACGGCTTCTACCTCTCCGCGAATATATCAAGAGGGCCTTGATTCCGTTGGGTGAATGAGGACCATGCTCACGCGCGCGAGCTCAAGGGCTTCGCAGATGCAAATGCCAGGTCCTGTTCTCGCAAAACAACCGCTGTGAATCGCCAGGCGTTCACGCGCGACTCGGATGTTGATCGATTCTGTGAGCTCCCATGCGCGATGCACATCGAGAGGTATAGTCCGCTTAGCGGATGTCTACGGTAGTTGACATGGGAGGGACCCGGTGGGGTACTACGGCCCTATCGTTCATACACACATGCACGCGGAGGGCCTGGAACGAGAAGGCATGGTGAGCAGATGCGAACAGAGGGAGTACAATGGGATCGAGAACTCGCCTGCCCATGCACATTCCGTAGCCGTCCACTGCTGACCTCGAGGATTTAGAGACATGCATGGCATGTCTTCAGCGTTGCTGCGACGAATGCAGCTCGAGCATAATCGCTCGGGACGTCGCCCTGCGTACTCAGAGAGTAATCCTGCAAGGCTGTGAGTGTACAACATTGCCGGGCACTTGCTATCAACATCAGGAGACAGCAGCGCATGTCACGCCGACTTTGCACTCTGCGCGCAGGTCCGAGTCCTCCGCGCGTTCAGGAATCGAAACGTCTACATCTCAGATCGAACGCACCGTCGGTCGCAGGCTGGCGCATCCACACTACTGAAAGCACGTCGCGAGCGTGCAATGCATGAGCCCGTGCGACGCCTGAAGTATACGATTGCGGCAAACGAATGGCTATGTACAAACGACGGCCTTGCACGCCATAGCTCCCGTCGTTCGTGTCCGCGCATGCGCGCGAGCGTCGCGCGAGACGTGCAATGCATGTACCACGATGGGGCCGCCCTCGCGGCGCGCCGACGCGCGCATCGCGCGCGAGGGCCAGACCGTCGACGCGCTGTTCACTAGACCATATCGCCTAGCGTGCATGCGCAGGGCCAACGCTACGACGACACACCTGACCTTTGCGAGCGACGGGCTTACCGACACACCGTCGACGTCTCGCTATGCTGCCTTACCCGATAGCTCTTGGCTCGTTTGCCCGCTAGTGTGGACATGCGAAGCCGCGCACACTCCGTCCCCGTCGCAGCACTTGCGTACGGTCGCGTAGGCTCTTACCGTACGGCGGGGCACTATCGCTTTGAGCTCTTGCAGAGACTCTCCATCCATACCCTCACGCTCGAGAGTCGGGCGTAATAGCTGGACGCACCTTCTGCTATTCGGTGCCCCCAAGAACGCACGCAGAGCCTCGGTATTCACCCGTGCACACGCACACGAATGAACTGAGGCCTCTGGGAAGCGGTGGGAGCGTACTTGCCGCAGCTCACCCCGGCACCGTCGCGTAGTGATTGCATGTCCATGCCATAACGATGGCGGAGAGACATTGTCCCTGACCTGTTTACGAGGGTTTGAATTCTCTCGCTACGTCTGAAATTTGATGCGTACCGACCTTGCGGGCGTCCATCCACAGTCCGGCTCCGTCGCACTTTTCGTGCCCGCGTTACGGTGCTTCTGGATTGCCCGTACAACGTCATGAGACCAGGGTTGTCCATGCGTGTCTTAGACAGTCTGTGCAATGAACGGCGGGCGGCGGCGATGATGTATAGAGGCGACTGCGGTGTGACTTGAGGACGTGCCCGCTCGAGTGCACGCAGCATGTCCGATCGAGGACTCACCGAATTACTTGGCGTCGCGACCACACGGGGCATCCTCCACTGAGAAGGAACGACGCGACGCGCTGTGCCGGCACAATACACGTCGCGCGGGCGCAGATCTCCGCCGTCCGTCGACTTGTCCCAGACACGGTTGAATCCGCGTGAGGGTCCACGCCAGGGGCATTGCGAGCACGACGTCCGCCCCCGTCGCGCGTCCGAGAGACCCTGAGAAGTGACGTCGCAACATGCTGCCCGGTCGGTGGCTTGATTGGTCTGCAACGGAACAGGCCCGGCGTTGCCTCTGGATCTTCGTTCGTGCGTCCGTGAGGGCCATGGACCTCATTAGTCCAGACGACGCACGCTGAAAACGCACATGAGCATCGAAAAGAGATGTGAAGAGTACAGGCTCAGGGGCGCACGCGCGTCCGTAGACGAACGGACGCACAGATCCCCGTCGCAGAACGTAGCGAGATGGCTCACCATCAAGTGGGACCGGTAACGGCATGTTACATGGAGACGCACAGCGGCGGAGATTGTCGTACCCGGCACCTGCGTTTGAGCCAGAGTATCGTAGATGGGCGTCCGCGAGGCCTGTGCGCAGCCCAGGTCCAGAGGTGGGGTATAAAGGGAGTGCTCTTGAAGCCGTCGAATCACGCAGCCTCCCTCTTTTGCCTGTCCCCCTCCCTCAGACTATGGTGTTTCTCCCTGTTCAGTTGAGAGACGCTGCGTCCCAGCTGCCGTTGCCGATCGTTTGCGATCGTTTTGAGAGGGACTCGAGCGCGTACGGGGAGCGTAGCATCGTGTCGGCCAGCTGTGCGTACGCGACCGTGACGTTAGGATAGGTGCAGTACAACGGGGGCTTTGGAGATTCAGCTGATCTACTTACCATGTCCAGGGCGAGACTGATACGGTCGGGAGCGCCTCTGGTCGAGACGGCACGCTGCGTCGAACAGATTGATGTTGGACGCGAGTGCTCGAGCTCGGCGCGGTAGAGGACGTCAGTGGTGCTGTATGTGCCCCCGAAGCTGTGCGCCGCTGCGAATCGAGAGCGCCATGAGACGCGGCGAGCGTGGTGCTCATCTCCAGGAGATGAGTCCGAGATGGGATGTAACTGCCCAGATCGTTAGCTTGGCGCTCGCTTAGAGACAATCTATACGTACGCGGGTTGTGCTGAACGTGGAGGGTGCCAGGAAAAGACGGTGTGAGCACCTGAGTTGCTCGCCAGTTGAGGCGCGCCTTTGTCTGGTCGCTCGAGATGCGTGCGGGAGGAGGACGTTGATGGTGGCAACAGAGTTGTCGGTTTTGCATACAACCCGCCAATGTAAAGACGAGGACGGTAGCTACAGTAGTACTGCAGTGTGAGTAGTATGTACGAGCGGTGAGGGCGTCAGTATGAACTCACGCGCAGCTTAAGCGAGATCTAGGGTGCGATACGGGCGCTGCATGCGCAGACGATGCGCACATTGCACAAGGTGAGCAGTGCGCGACGCCGGTGTGATTCTTGTCGGGAGATGCGGCGGATGTGCAGAATGAGATGGGCAGAGCGGGAGACAGCAGGCAGCAGAAAGGGCGTTGAGTAGCAGAAGAAGCGGGAAACGCACCGCACGAGAACGAGGTCGAACGCAGGCCAAAAAGCGCGTCGAGCATGGATTTGAGCGGGGAGGGGATCGAGGACGCCTTCCAAAAGAGGGACGAACGCGCGCTTACGGGAGCCAATCAGCGTGGAGAAGAGGGAGTGAAGGAGAGCGACGGGGCCCAATGAGGGGGAGAACATAACTTGTCCAGGGCGGTGAGCCCGAGCGCTTCTGCATCCCGACCACCACCATTGGCCTCTGCTCCATCGCTTCTTCGCCCATCTCATCGCCGCGTTCTCTTCGGGACATGTCGCCGCTCACAGTCCGCTCGAGTCGGAAAGCCCGACGCGAGGGCTCGGAGGGAGGCTCTCTACTCCCAAATTTCGGCGCGCAATTCAAAACGCGTCGATTGCGGATCTCCTCCTCACTCTTCCTCATCCTATAAAATCAGCCTAGCCGCTGCGAAGACGGACATAAATCCACCAAGTTCTCTTCTCTCTCATCGTCCACGGACGCAGTACCTCGAGCCAGCTCGCCTTCTTCGCACTCTTCGTCGTACTTGAAATCTAGAAAGATAGCCAACGCTCCCCACGGCGGTGTTCTCAAGGTATGTCGTCGCGCAGCCGCCGCACATCAAGCACGTCACTTATCGCCATCTACAGGGCCTTGTTGCAAGGGACGAGCACTTGCGCGAAAACCTCAAGGCGGAGGCACACACCCTCCCCGACATCGTCTTGACTGAGGTATGTCTCAATCTCTGAGACATCGAACATATATTGACTATGATGTCATAAACAGAGGCAACTATGCGACCTCGAGCTCATCATGAACGGTGGCTTCAGCCCTCTCGAGGGTTTTATGACCGAGGCCGACTACAAGGGGTGAGTACT
>MU278756.1:0-10873 GCA_022385745.1 Cubamyces sp. BRFM 1775 | reverse complement strand
AGAATTGCCTAGTATTGACTATGACTTCCTAAAAAGTCCCCAATTATGCTAGAACATCTCTCTTAGGCCCTTGTATATGTATAAAAGAGGCAACACCATAGAGCAACCCTCAGCTTTGTGTCTCTTCACAGAATATGAACTTGGTTTGGTTTTTAGCTTGCTTTTACTGCACATAGTACTATACACTCATCTTTGACAAACTAAGGCTAGTTGCTGGATGGGGACAAGTTCTCTATCCACTGATGTCTCAAGGCCTAATAGTTCAAGAGTCACACTTGAAAGTGTAACATCAACAATCACTACCTCCAAAGCTGTACAATAGAGTGTTGCTTGCAGTTGGTATGGATGAAATGTTAGTATAAAACTTATCTTGGCTCAATTTATTATAGCAAAGGCAAAGGCAATCATGGCTTTGTTGGCTTTGTAGTATAGTCGTGAAGCATGAGTACAGAAACATGCCTCATGTATATGAACCCTGAGCATAGATAACAAGTATGCTACAATCTATAGGCAATCACTTTGCAGTAATATGTGAGCAACATATCATCAGTGAATCTACAAAACTTCATACACTATCCTCATCAATTGTATCTGCCAGGCATGGCCATCTCCCCACAAGTTTAGCAAATGTGGGGTTTGAGATGTCATTGGATCCCTCTTGTCTGAAGCATCTCAGGCGATGTGAGGTGATACTTGAACTCCTTGATCTCCTGTATCTGCTGATCAAGTCAGCAGTGGCCTGTAGCATACAGTTTAGCTACCGAACCTTCAGGATTGAACGTGTGCGTGTATTTCCATTCAGAACAGCTGGTGCTATACCCCATGCTCAGAATCTGCTTGCCTTGTGCATATATCAGCTGACTTGGTCATCCTAAGCACATTCAATGGAGATACAATCATATAGATCTTGCTTGTCTCTACAAAACTGGGCAATATGAATGGTACTGTTCCTGACCCAGTACCTGCAATCATGGTGCAGTCTAGCCCTAACAAGAGCGCTTCTGCCACGTCCAATGGCCACTCATATGGTACCTTTCCCTCTGCTCCATTTGCTGAACTCTTTGGCCATTGTCTCCCGAGAAGCAACTGAGTACTTGCATGGGTCAGAGCAACATCTCGCATGGATTGGAGGACCTTGTTCAACCGTACACACTCGTCTTTATGAGCACCATTTTGATGGCTAAGTGATGTAGGGATCATCAAATATGGTAGCCAAAAGCCAGACAAATGGAAGCTGTGACAGGCGCCGGACGTTCAGGAGGATGAGATGCCCCAAACTTTTCACTTTCCCTCTGAGTACCTTTCAGCACTGTAGCTGTTCTACTTACAGTCTTACACCTTACATAATGCGCACTGTACACAGAGTGCTGTGTCAAGACCTGGAGTCCTCAGACTTCACAGAGCTCAGGATACGCCATTGTGATCGCTCTGAGTCACACTGCAGCTAACAGGTTGCTCTCTGACTGCCCCCATCCAAATGCTCTGAAGACTTCCATACACCTCCCTGGCCCCCTGTTGCTCTGCTAACACATTTCCACTCTCTGGGTCTCTAGTTTGTCCCCTAGTTATTCTCTCTTCGACTCCTCATCAAGAGCCCCCTGTGTTCACTCCCCCCCCCCCCCCCCCCATCCTCCCCTTGCCTCCTTGTTGCACCACATCCCTCTGTCATGTTGCCATCCCCTGCCTCATTCACCAAACCCTCCAATCACAGCCAGTGGTGGCTCGACATGGAAGCTAGGATTCACACCCTCAGTGCCACACACATTGTCCAGGGCACTAAGAGCAAGCTGAGCTTCAAGAGCACCTAGACAGCAGAGAACATGGAGAACTGCACAATGATGATGGTTGGGTGGATGCTGCAGCTGGAGAGATCTGGCACTGCGTTGAGAGGGAGCAGCACAAGATGATCCTGGCCCCTCTCTAAAGCGGATCATGCGTCCCTGAGCTCCCTGTCAACACAAAGCATCCCAACTCAAGTCCGACATGAAGGCTGTACCCCTCAGATGTTGATCTCTCCAAGCTGGATGACCATGTGCTGTTTCACGCCCTGCCGACTGTACTACAGTCTGTACCAGGCACCAGTGCTGTACCAACAAGCTCCAAGACACATTCATTGTGCTCAAAGAATTTGGTGCGCCCTCAACCACACCTGCCCTCTGCTATGCTGCTCTCCCAGGATCAGTGCTTCGCCAAATGCGATGCCAGTACCAAGGCAAAGGAGCAGGCAATGTAGCACACCCAGTACCAACGCTCCGGCTCAGAGAAGCCCAAGGAAACCACTTTAGAGGCATCCAAGGATGCGAAGGATGCCTGGACACTGCTCAGGAGCTGCTGGTGCAGTCACTGTGAGTGCTGGCTACACTTCTACCCTCCTATCCACCTTGGACTGCGCCTCTCCTTACTGACCACTGCTACAGTCGTTTGCAAAGTAAACTGCAGAGTTGTGTGCGGTCTTTTGGTGCTTGGCCGTGCTTGGCTGGCCCGGGAAACTCCATTGCATACCGAATCAAGGATGTCTGAGGAGACAATTCCGAGGCATCAATGCCTTGGACTTGTTTTGATCCTGGCGTGTACATCACCTTCTCTCCAACAAAATGATGCTTCACAGCACAATGGGAGACTGCCTGTAGATCAATATAAAGTCGATTAACTCCTACACAGGTGCTTCTGCCCACACCCTGCACCGCTTGGTCTGCTCCTACTCACCTGACTTCATCCCCATGACCAACTCGCACATTGTCTACTCTGCTGGATTGGGTTCTGTGGTCTTAGGATTATGCTGTCTGCAGTACTACACAATGTCTTGCATGTCCCTGCGCTCACCCAAAATCTACTGTCTGTTTCCACTTCACACATGGGAAGGGCTACACTGTCGAGTTGTGTGAAGAAGGGGCTTGTCTCTGGCCCGATTAGGCGAGGCAAGACATTGAAGTTTATGAACATCACTTTGTCTAACCACCACCAACTACCACGAATGGCAATCCAGAGAAAACATTTGCCTCCTGCCCTCAGGAATCTCAGGTTCCACTCAGGCCAAGATACTGTCAAATTGCACCTCCAACTACTCTAATGCAACTAGCAATAGAGGGTAAGCAAAGGGCTATGTTGCCCCAAGCGTACAGTGTACTTCCATACTCGAGTCAGTAGTCGACAATTTCAAAGGTCGGACCGTGAGGCAAGTGGACGAAATAGTCCAGCCAGATGAGCTCAAACACTGTCACCCCAGTATGATAAGTACTTATACATCTTGCAGAGTTGCAAGAGCTCGCACGAAGTGGCAAACAGCCAGGCTACTACTAGTCAATTTTGGTGCCCGTGCTACTGTACAAGTCAGTCATGTCAAGACTGATCAGTACTCTGATGTAGTTGACATTGATCAGTACAATGTAGTAGCTACTCAGTTTGGAAATCTCGTTATCCTACATCACTCTTGTCTGACCTCTGGCCTCCGACTTCTAGCCCCTGACCTTCGACCTCTTTACTTCTGTCTCTACATTGGCTTATCCTCTTCCCCCACTTGTCTACCCTTTCCTTCATCTCTCTGCCCTTGAGTCTGACCTACGCCCCTTGAGTCTGCGTTTGGTTTGGTAGCTGCTGTGGAAGGTGGAATCGAGGGGGAACCAGTGGACCTAAAGCACATTGTAACATCAAAAAGGCTCACCATGTGTGGGCGATATTAATATCACATACACATGGGATATCTTAATGATGTGAGCATACATGGTGTAGTTGACATGAAGGACTTGATGCCAGTAGACCTTGTTGTTGAGGATGATGAGACCAGTGCGGTCCACAGAGGAGCAAGTGGGGTGAAGGGGCTCATTGTTGCGGGTGGACACCTGACACGTCAGAATGTGGTCATTCAGGTTAACCACAGAGCACTACAAAGAGGTCAGTACATGGAACGAAGCTGGACAAGGCTGCTCACCTCCAGACCAGGATTGTCAGCATAGGAGCGGAGCCACGTCGTCAACTTGTCAGTGTCGCGCTGCTAGTCAGAGACATAGTATTGGGGACCGGAAACAGGCACTAAGTGCACGTCTGGTGGCTGAAAGAACGCTTATTTCAAGATAATCGACGATGGCCTTTTTTTCACATGGATAAACACGGCAAACACGGCATGGTATGGCCTACCTCAATCTATGCGAGGAATGACAAAAGAAGAGGTAGCAGCGAGCTTCCATCAAACACGCCCGTGTCCGCAGAAGGGTAGAGACTTTGCTTCTATAACTCCTACTGCACCCATGCACCATGTGCACAGAAAAGAATTCGAAGGCTGGACAGAACACCACGAATATAACACTTTGGGGTATCTCAAGCAGTACAAACCGCGTGCATGCTCCTTCGTACACAGTGGCTACGCTACAATCTTATCTCCTAGATGCAGAAGGTCAATCAAACTGGCTCCGAGAGCGTGTGGGGATCTTGGAGAAGAAAACAAATGCATTGCAAAAGAAGGTCGCCCACTTTCCTACATAGCAGGCCAAAGCCATTGAGAAGGCGAAAGTAACAGCGGTGTTCGCATGCTTATACACGATCTGGTCGAAATGAGCTTGAAGGTCTCCCAGGTGAAGGGAGCCATTGATGCTGTGTCAGACGCCGTTGGGAATCCAGTTGAGGGAGGTCTCGGTGACCATTCAGTTGGTCGCATTGTGGTGGAAGGCCTTGTGGCAGCACAACTGCAGCTAGGTGCATCAGAAAGTGAGTGTATCTTGCGATGGGAGAACCCACCTGTAACATGGCATGCATAGTTTTGAGTGGGGATGGCACCACACACCGTCACATCAACTATGATGCAAGACACATTGTATCTACAATACATTTGGGGACACTCATCAGCGATTCTCTCTGGGAATACACTCCGCCCCCAATCACACGGGTGCAACACAACTCACAGGTTAGAAAGAGATTGTGGAAGACCTCTTTGTCACATACAATGCAAGCTCGTGGGGCAAGAAGACACCTCTCGATCCCCGGGTCTTCATCATCAAGGTCTATGGGATGGAGACCGACCATGTCGGGGACCGGAAAGCTCTTGTCAAACTCATCAAGCAGTGGAAGACAAAGTGCGACTAGGAGCTCCATGGCAAGGCTGCCTTAGCTGGCCTAACTCCCTTTGACTTTCTGCCTCTGCTTGACAAGGAGATGGCCATTGCAGTCGAGCAGGCAGGAGGCCTCGGAAGTACTCTGTCACAAGACATGATTGACGAGAAGAACACTGCTGTACAGAAGGCTGCGGTCAGTCAACTCAGAGAGGACGCATACGCAGCCTTACCAGCATATGAGCACTGAGTATCTTGCGCACCTGTATATGTCACATCTCCATCATGACGCTCTCCATGAGGGCCAATACCTGGTGCATATGGCTGCATAGTACACAGCAGTGAGTCATCCATCTGATGCGTCCGAAAGCACACAGAGGAGGCCGAATGTGTGCTTGAGCCCTCTCTTCAATTTCGACTGGACCAAGCCTGGTTCTCGCAGCTCTTCTTGTTTGCGCTGCTCCGATGGGCCCAGGCTAGCTTCTGCAACTGGTTGAGGTGAGTGATACTATATAGATATGATTCCGGAGCACTCGCACTCCCTTGAGCTTTGCTTGCCGTCTCAGGGGATGCTTGGGATGTAGTGGCCTCCAGAGCACCGGTGGGCTGATGTTCCGCACCCAAGTCAGATGTATCTTCTGGGTTGTCGACGATCTCCTGCTCATCCGGAATGAGGGGAGCTTGACTGTTCCAGTAAGGACCGGATAGCTGCATGTTATCCCAAGATGAGATAAAACTGTCAGGACCTATTGCTGCACGCCCGATACATAGGCGGTTATATGCTAGATGTGTGTGGTTAGCCAGTCAAAATGGCTGCAACCTGTGCCTTTAGCACGTACATTTTCTTTGCGGTGTTCTGAAGTTGCGCTCTGTTCCCAGAAGGGTGCTCAAGATGGGTGTCATTCATTTGTCTAAGAACTGTCTGAATTGAGAATTCCCGATCACACCTCCTGCTGTCTTCATTACTTGCTTTCTACCGCCACCCTTGCATCTCTCGTAACTATGGCTCGACATCCTTCTCCCACTCCACAGCCTCGCTGGGCAAAAACAACGAGCTCTGCCAAAGAAGCTGCAAGTCACGTTTGGTCAAAAGCAACATTAGATGAGTGACAAGTTCAGCGACCAATCCTTGATACGAAGTCATTTCAAAGCGGATGACGACCCTCACCCCTTCCAGCTCGAAGGTGTACAGGCTCAGCTTGAGGGTGTCAACATGATATCCAAGCTCCTACTAGCGCGTGTAAAACAGCCATTGTGGCAGGACCCCATGTATGGCCCACAAGTACCAGAAAGATGACCATAATGGTTTGCCCATTGCTTGCACTCCAGGAGGTAATTGTCGGTCAAACATACTTGAAAGGCATATACTAGTTTTGGCTAACATCTATATAACAGGTGTCCACCTTCAAAAAGGACTTTGGTCTAAAGGCTGTGGCTGTCAATAGTGCGACAGGTGTTCTGACCCGAGAGGTTGTCAGTGTACATCCACTGCTCATAGTCATGCAGGCCTGCTCCAGTTAGGTTGCTCACACAAGTTCTCAACACAGGACCTGAATGAGGGCAAATACAACGTAATCTTCATCTCGCCGGAGAAGCTACAGTCGCCAGCCTTTGTCACCCGCATGTTACGCTGCAGAAGCTTCGCTTGATGTATCCTTTCAGTAGTGATCGACAAAGTGCGCTGTGTATCTCATTGGGGTGCTAACGTTCGGAAGAAGTATGCCAGCCTTGGTGTTTTACATGCTTTCCTGCCAAATTCGATAGGGGGACAATGATGTCCGCGCTGCCCATCTTGTTTGAGTAGAGCCAAGCCTCAATATCGGGAAAACACCTGTAAGGATTGCTAGCAACGTGCGACGACGGGAGACTTTCATACTCTCTGATCACGAGGTATGTGTCCGTAATGGACGAGCCATCCTGCGTGCAGGTATGCTGGAATATGCGCTGTACCCTACCAGCACTGACTCAGCTGCCCCTGCTGTCTTTCCGGAAGAGAACAAAGGAGTTGCCTAGTCGGTCTTGATATGTGGAGATAGTGATGCCGGAGTGGGTGAGGGAGGGGAAAAGGTGACAGTAGAGGGGAGGAATGCATTGTCACTATCGCCCGGGTGGTACCGAGACACATACTTCTTGAGGTTAGAGGGGAGACAAGCGTTGACAGCTGCTAACAACACCCTTTCCCTGACGATCGACTACGTCCCTTGATCGGGGTGTCGCTGTCATCTAGGGGAAAAAGCTGACGGATGAATGACTCTGCTTCCACGAGCTACATCCTGGAAGGCAGTGTGGAAGGCGTTCAGAACGCCTTCGAACTCTGGATGGTCAGGCGACGCCTTCTCGTCGGTCGGTATTATTGAACGCACTCTCGCCCTGATGTAGAAGTAGTGCATGAACATTTTGGGTATATCTGCTGAAATGTGTTACAAAACGACAGGTAAGTGCTGAGCTGGCTGCATACTCTCCAACTCGCACGTACCTAGCTTGTGGTTTGTGTTCAACCTCTGCAACAACCCATTATAGCGCTCAGATGGGAATGCCCACCACACGAAAGTGGGGCCAAAGAGCTGGAGACAATGGACCAGGTACAGCGAGAGATGGTGATTGGGGACCAAGTCTGCATGATACAACAAGTGAAGACCCCGCATGTATTCTAGCATATGGGTGTCAAACCTCTTGGACCATTCTATTAACATCGTCCGGTGCATTGCTAGATCTACGGCTGCGGTCAGATGCAAGAAATTGGCAAGCGCAAGCTTCTTATCCTTGGTCGCCAAAGGAGCGCTCCACAGTCATACAAAAGTGATAACCATGTTCACGGTACAGGCCGTGCGCCAATGATCAGCTTTGAGCTTGCCATGACTAGCGCTACCGAGATTGCAGGGAGGCTTCAGTAGCCAAGAAGGACGGGTTGTACTCTCGATGTCCCTCCTGATGGCTTCGAGAACCTGGCCAGAGAATATGGTGTGTTCAAACTCGTCGTTTGTGGATGCTTGGATGTGGAAATCATTTGCAGTGTATGGAAGCACAGGGGGGATCATGAGAGAGTCCACACCCTTCGGAGCACTAGCCACCTATCGCGTGGAAGGCTGTTAGGGAGTCGCCTTCAGTAAGGACAATACGACCCGCCGACTTGATCAGCATTTCAGCATACTCGGCCTTGACTTGCGAAGACTTTGTGAGAGGGATGGACAAATCAACGCTTCAAGGTAGTCCTTCCGGAACGCTCTCATCGCAGCGAGTGGGCCCAATCGCAGAGCTGCAACTAATCGGTCCAGGACAGATTGCTGCTCTTCAGGAGTGTGAACTGCCGCCTGCTTGCGCTTTGGCTTACCACGGTCTTCTGCAGTCTTGATGCCCCATATGTTGATGCAATGGTGATGGAGGAAGAGTTTGTGCATCGCGTTGACCAGCGCGAAGCAAGTGGGTTCCCAGTACAGAAGCCTGAGCAGCTGTCACCAATGTACACCATTGACATCTAACAGTTGTTTGTGCTCAGCATCAGTAGGTGCATCCATAATGGCGCCCACCATCACAACCTTGATGGTTGCAAGGACGAGATTTATGTACAGCTAGGCAACATGGGCTATGTATGGTATGCAGAACGCAAACCATAAAGAGGGTGACAATGAGAAACGGCTGCATGTTTCTTCTGGCCTCCGGGATCGGTGCTAGAGTACAGTTTGTGATCAGTCAACCTCCATGATACCCTGATATTGGAAAGCTGCTTACGAGGGGGAATGAGTGGTCTGTCTCTGTCAGGGAGGAAGTAGAAACCAGGCAGATTTGCTAGAATCTTGGCACGGTCCGACAGGTACGTCTCAAGCCCATCCAGTTGCTGAAGTTCAGACTGTAGCCAACGGAACAAGCGCAGACGCCTCTGATCTGCGTTGTTGTTGTCAATGGGCAGGAGTTCAGATTCGAAGCGCGATGTCTCTTCGCATAACCAAAGTTGATACGACTCGAACTTGACGTTAGCCGGGATGTTTGGGGGGCCACTTTGTCAAAGCAAGTCTTGGGGTCGCTGGAGAAGACGAGGCAGGTCCACTTGGTAATCCTACGAGAGCAATGGTGCAGTCGGCTTTCTACTGTGGAGAGCTCAATGATACGAGCCTTGGCATCCTCAGTATCCTTGGGCAATTAGGCCTTAGACGAAGATTAGATATGTGGATACAGCTTGACTCACTGAAGACGGTTCCAACTTGTGATCGTCTATAGACACTGCATTGGGATCTTGTATTGCTGGAGATGATTCCTCGGGGTTGGATTTGGCTGCACTCTGGAGATATCGACAAATAAGATACTCTCACACTGTGGATGAACGTGAAGCCGACCTCGGCAATGTGCGTAGGTATGGCCAGGCTATAATGCTCGCGATCTCCAGGCACAGGATGGTAGACCGCACTTGAGGTTGACTTCTCCATGACCATGGTTGCCAGCATGATAGTGCTTGCATTCTCTTGAGCCTCTTTAGCAGTTGCCACCGCGGCATCCTTGTGTTTGTGGTCTGCAAGGGCATGCAATTGTCTTGTTTGTGGCACTTTGATGAGAGGATGAGAGTAGTCAGAGAAAAGAAGCCTACCAAACAAGCAAGAGGAGGTCCAAGGTGCAGCACTGCACACACTACACAGCTGAGGGCTTTGATCCGGTTCCTGAGACGGGTGATGTGGGGTTCACAACATTGATTAGGTATGTGAACGATGGGGGTGTACATGCAACATGGCCATCATTGGTTATCTACAATCAACAGGGTGTTACAGGAGATGTCATGCAGCCAGTGCATCCCAGATGGGTGAGTCCACCTGAGGGCTGGTTATATGCTGATACAAGATTGCAGAAGCCACGAGGGCGATAAGCGCAATAATGAGTGCATAAGAGAAATAGATGTGGAGAGAAAGGGCCCACGTTGCAACCGCAGTCTTGAAGCGACAGATGATGACTGTGACCATAGCAAGGCCTGCAGCTACGATGCACTGAAGGTGAGCTTCAACTCTGAGAGGTGTGACTCTGATATACCCAAGGCCGATGCTCAAGGGTGTGATCTAGGCCTAGTCAGTATCATGAATCTCAGTGCAAGACAAGTCATGTACCATGGCTTCGAGAACAACTGGACACGTGCTCCCCTTACACATTACGACATCCAAATTGACCTGTGCCTAACAACAGGTGGCTGAAGGTCGATGGGATATATTGACACCAACCTTGGGGACAATCCTGTTCAACTCGTCCTCCAACATGGGGATCGTCATGGTCACTTGGTGAGCCTCACGGTCGCGTTCCCTGACCTCCTGCATAAGCCCCCGCAGTTGTTCAGCCAGCTGCCGCACGTGTTGCTCAGTCTCCTCAGTGTGCTGAAGTTAGCCACCAATGTCTTCTTGATGATCCCAAAGCACTGTGATTTCGTTGGCCAAGAGGCTCTTGTCAGCAATGTGCTGTGCCTGGAGCGTTGCAATGTGACACTGGGCCTTGTTGAGCTTCATTTTGAGGGAGCAAATGTTGTCGGACATGTATTTGTGTTGTTGGACATGTATTTGTGTTGCTTTTCCATGTTTTTGCGCTATTACGAGTTCTGTAAGCTCTCGGTCAGTAGTGAATTTGTTAGATTAGGGAGGGGGGACAGGCCTTGAGTGCGCATGACTAGGTAGGTAAAAGTGTCGAGTGACTTGGAGACTTTGCTGTGGATGTGAGTGAGAGGGATTCCGAGAGACTCCACCAAGATCTTGATAATACTACACGCTTATCTTCGACAAGCTAGGGCTAGTAATTGAATAGATCACAAGCTCTCTATTCATTGACGTCTTAAGGCTTGATAGTTTAAGAGTCACGCTCGAAAG
>MU278754.1:0-11136 GCA_022385745.1 Cubamyces sp. BRFM 1775 | reverse complement strand
TCGCTCGATCTCGTCTTCTGGCCGGGGATCTCGGAGAAGCACCACAAGATGCTCGGCGGGGCAGGCGCGAAGAAGCGCGCGGCGTGGGACGAGTATCATCGCCAGAAGGACGCAGGGTTCCGGGACGCAATTGGGGAGCTCTCTGCACAAGTCCCGGAGGACCACCATGCGAGCGAGAGCCACGAGACGCAGGCTCGGGATGGGGAGCAGCAGGCACCAGGGCGGACGGACGAGACGATGACTGGCGGTCCGGTGGACCTCAGGAAGGTGGCAACGAGGAACTCGGCGGCAAAAACACGACATGACACCTCCTACGGACAAATTGCACTTCACGCCCAACCGCGCGCCTTGTGGGCTCGCTGCGCAACCGCCCAATACGCATATTCCTCTGCAACGTGCCCACCGGTCAGCTGCAGATAGGCCACACTCATTGCCATCCCGTTGACCAACCTCCATCGCAAAATGCCTAGTGCCTGAAATCGACGTTCCTCAACCCATCTACACTGCCTGCTCGAGCAAGGCCAAGTCCGGGTACGTGCATGCCAACCCTTGTCACCTGCGGAGGGCGTTCATGCGCATTCCCAGCTCACTAACAATGTGCAGCGACATTCGCGCGACGCCTGTCCGAACAGCGTGCAACGCGTGTGCCGCTCAGCACTTGCCTCCACGAGAACCTGCGACTCCGCGCTGTTCTCGCCGCTCATCTCCCCCTCCCCCCAGACAAACGGAATACAAGGTGTGTATCTACGTCCCTGTCTTCCTCCTGTATCGCCACCCTCAATCTCGCTGCCACCCCCACTATCGCCCTCGCCCTCGCCCTCGCCCTCGCCTTCTCCTTGCCGCTCTTGCGCTCTACTGGCTACGTCCCTGCGTGTGAAGCAGGCGAGTTCGCCTAACTACTCACCATGGACGTCCGTCAGTGAGAACGCGCGAGCTGATGTGCGGTCTCACCAATCAGTTCCTCCCTTGCTTCGCCCACTGAGGCAGGTGTGATCCAGGCCGTGCGCAGGCGTTGAGATCGTTTGCATGCGATTGGAGACGGAGCGACTGCCCAGGACATGAATTGGTGAGTAGGGGGCGGTTGAGACGAAAGGTTAGTGAACCAGACTGACGTGTTGTACATTGGAAGTGGGGTTTATTGGACGCACTGATGAGATAGATGCGTGGTGGAGTGGACAGCAGAACGGGACGAGGAGACGGAGGTGGAGGGGAGGGAGGACGGCTTGAGGAACATGAACGCGCATCTGGTATGTATAGCGCACTCAGTTGCGGTGTTCCACGTGCAGCCATCGTACGTCATTTTTTTCCTAATCCCTATATCGCTATGCCATGCTCAGATCTCGTTTCCAGGCGGCGGAGAACACGTCGAAGAAGGAAGCTCACTAGAGTTTGATAGGTGTCCGCGCGCGCGTTCTCCGAGGACAAGCTGTGGTTCCTCCTCAAGCCTCCGCTCCTCCGCCGCCGTTCGTCGGGTCAACCATTTAATGATAGGTACTCGCGATGCCGAACGAATGGTAGCGCGTCAGTACGATATGCTTGTCCATGCAGCTGCGGATGCTCAATCTATGCACAGGAATGTTCGCGCAAGCATTCTCTTACAAGCAGTCTCACACAATAAACTGCTGCGATTCACCCAGGATAGTGCTTTGGCAACATTTGCATCCCACCATCCGATCGTCAACGCGTCAACGCTCGCCCACCGTCCCAGGGCCGTGTTAGCCGACAGGCAGGCGTGCTCAGGCTGCTCTTCTCGAGTTGCGACGAGCACGCACCAGACGTACGGTTTGTTCTTAGGGTGATCCACACTCGAATTTGGGGCGATAACGCCGTTCGTCAAGCGACGTCCAATGCCGCAGTGTGTTCTGAGTACGCCGCCGACGGAGGGCGCGTACCCGCGGGGCCTTCACTGCGGGCACAGCGTTCTCGACTCTCGACCCTGCTTCTCGGGCAAGGTGCCCTGGAGTCGCCGCCAGGTGCGATCCTGCACGAACGCGCGTGTTCTACGGACTGATGATATCTACGGGCCGCGCTATCGAAGCGCGAGTGTTGCCTGCCTTCCAAAAATCGAAACAAACACCTTCCATGGCGGCGCGAACGTTCGTGCATCAACTGAACATCTCGAGACTCGTGGTGGGTGTATCAAATGGATTGCCAATGCTTGCACGACGAGGGAATGCTGGCGCACACTCGGACGTCAACGATGGAGCTCACAGTCGTTCATAACGGAGGCGTGGCAGACATGGATACTGGTGTAGTTGCGCTTCCCACTCAAAACGTGAAAACCTAGCCCACATAAGCGGAGATGTCTACCTGGAAGGAAGAGGCCGGCCCTTGAACTAGCCCTCGACAAAGACGTTCTCGGAAGTCGACTCCTACCTTGTGATGGGTGAAGGCGTCGGTACGTGTATTCCCTCAGCAGGACATGGAGAACGCCTCGTCGAAGCAGGCTTGCCGGAGTTTGCGTGTGTCTTCCCTACGGACGAACAAATGATCGGATTCCAATCCCTCTCCGTGTTCCTGCGCCCGTGCGTCCCTGTGTCCCCGCTCGGCGGCTCAATTGAATTTCAGCCAAATATGACGAAGAACAAAGACTGCTGGTACAATATGCTGATACATACAACCGCTCGAATGCTCATTCAGTGGACAGACATCGTCTCGAAAGTCCTGAGAATCCACCTCAACTTTCGTATGATAGCGTGCTACGAGCCGGCTCAAACCGTTCCAAGACAAACACACCCGACGGCCCCACCCCAGGGTCGTGTTAGCTCACGCGCGGAGGTGCTGAGGCTGCTCTTCGCGACGAGCATACGCCGGACGCCTATTCGTTCCAGGTTAGCCCGTGTTCACAATTACAACGCCGTTTATAGAGTGATGCCCACTTTCATGGGTCTCGCGTACGCCGCTGACGGAGGGTCCATACCCCGCGGTGCTCCCAATGCAGGAGCATCGTTAGACAGATCATTAGTATCCAGCGCGGTCGCTCCTCGCATCCTTGCTCCTCCGCCGCTTCGCGAACGGTCAGTTGGAATACGGTGCTGAACGAATGGTATCGTAAGGACAGTACGTTCGTCTATCCAGCCTTGGATGCTCATCCCACATAATAGGAACGTTCGTGCATCACCCTCGAGCTCTTTGGGAGTCGTGATGGGGATGCTCAACGTCGCTCAACGCACGCACGAGAGAATGCTCGCGCACCCTCGGCCGCCGATGAAGATACTCTCAATCGTCCGTGTGCTGACAGGACGGACGTAGAGATTGGTGTTGTCGCGCTCCTTCTCTGGCTCGAGACATCCGAAGTGATTCCACACGAGCGGACGCGTTCATCGAGAACGAAGAGGATGGCCTTGTACTCGAGCTGGCCCTCAACGAGGAGGTTCTTGCGAAGCTGCTCCTACCTACGATGGACAGCTGTCGGTCAAACTCTGATGTACGGAGGCGTGCGGGGATCGGTATGATAGCGCATTCTAGTCCTTATCCATCCATCGTACGTACGCGTTTCCTAATTTCCTCGGTGCTACGCCATGATCAATCCGTGTTTCGAAGCATTGAAGATCCCTCATCGAAGGGGGCTCGCGACAGTTTGACAGAGTTGAGTGCCCTCGCGCACCGTCCCTGAGGAAGAACAATCATCCGTCAGTATCTCTGCTGCTTGGAGAACGGCCGATTGGTTGACAGGTATACAACGTGCTGAACACGTTTTTCCACCCGGCCTCGCATACTAATCTCAGTGGACAGGAATCATGTTGCAAGCCCTCGGAATACAGCTGCTGCTACGCATATGCAATGAGCAGACTCAGCTGCATAGACAGCAAATGTACTCGGTGGTTCCACCGGACATCCCACTCACAGGGTTGTCTTCTCTATCATTACGCGCGGACGTGCTGAGGCTGCACTTCGCGGCGAGTGCACCCTTGACATTTGTTCGTTCCACGTTAGCTCGCGCTCAAAATCAGAACGCCGTTTATCAAGCGATGCCCGCTTTCATGGGTCCCGCATACGCCGCCGACGGAGGGTCCCTACCCGCGGTGCTCCCAATGCAGGAGCCTCGTTCTTGGAATCGATGGATTCCTCCTGCCGCTCGAACGTCTGGACATCGTTGCGCCGTCGCGACCCTGCAGTTCGACAGACGTTGTCAACGGCGTGCGCTCGACGGACTGATGGCACCGGCAGCAATCCAAGCGTGGACGTGGGCTTCCCCAGGAGAAGACGTCCCATGAACCCCTCCATGCGCAGAGCAATCGTTCGCGCGCTGCGTTTAAATCCTACGAGGCATGTAGCACGGGTGTGTAATGGCCACGGGACGCAGGTGCGGAGAGGTGCGGAGAGGTAGTGTTCGCGCAGACTTGAATCTGAACAGGCTGCGTTGCAGACAACGTGTAGACCTCAGAATTGCATAATCATTCGGTACGCTGTGTGCTATAACATGAGCGTACGGTGACACCAAAGTACTGGCGTACTGAGGGCCGTTCCGCTGCTGGGGACAAAATACTCGTTCTTGAGATGGCGCGCATTCCAGGCGCGAAGGTGTATTGACAGCTTCTTCAGCCTGTGCCTCCATGAATTGTTTGTGCACCCCGCGCGGAATGCATGTATCTAATTAGTGATCGCTTGCTCTTGATAACGAGAACGCACTAGTCGTTCGCTCGTTTGACAGTCTCCCCGCGTCCCTAGCATGAATGTCATTCGTCGCGCGATCGTCACTCTCATGGGCTCTGCAAACACCGCCGACAAGGGGTAGATGCTCAGTGAGCTCTCGATCCGGGAACCTCTCTGTCCGTTTGGATACCTTGCTGATTAGAGCGTAGAGCTCGGTTGTGCGGCCCGTCGCTACGACCCTGCAAGGACGCGCGCATCGAACGGAGTGATGGCTTCGGTGGGTACGTGCTGTGGAAGTGGGAATGTCAGTTCCCTGCAGAGAATCCCAGACAATCTCCTCCATGAGCAGCGCGAACGCAAGGGCATCGCTCTTGGACTCTCCGGCATGCTCAGCTGGGAACCGCGATGACTGCCAGGCACGGCGCGACCAAGTGTCGGCTGGGGTGGCTCAGGTGTCGATGAGCATCCGGGTCCTCGCGCTGGTCCATGATGAAGACGCGGCGGACGTAGAGCTTGATGTTGTTCCGTTTCTTCTCTGGCATAATAAAACGAATCTTGCGCGCGGCAGTCAGTCAAATGCATGAGCGAAAACGGGAACCTCATGTACTGACCAATTGGGGGTGGAGGGGACGGCCTTGAGCTCGAGCTGTCCCTCGACGGAGAAACGCGCCACACCCAATGGGAGCTCGTGGGTGATCCCGGTGAGGCTGCGAGTCCAGTTTGACTTCGCCTTGATGAGCTCCTCGTTCGTGACCATCACGCCCTATGTGTAGACTGCGCAAATCTATTGATGTTTGTTCAGAATCTGCCATGTAAGACGCAGAGTACGTTGAATACTACTACGGGCTCGATTCCTCAATCAATCCTCGACTTGTTATATGTTGCACGCATCGCTGTGAATGTATGTACCTCGCCCGTACTTGCTCGCGAGTATTCACAAAGACGAGCAGCGCGGCGAATCGCGCGCGTCCACATGCACGAGGCCGCGCCTGCGCCGTCCCGCTCTTGACCCTTTCGAGTGCGAGGCTCGAGCCTGTGAGCCGAGCAACCGCCTTCTGGCGCGTTGCAATTTTCTGTCTTCTGTGTCCCGTCTTCGCACGTCGTGTCCCGTCGCGCGTTCCGCCGTCCGTCCGTCCGTGATGGGAGATTCAGGGTCTGCGTGCCACCTTGCAGACGACGGTCGCGAGGCCACAAGCGCGGTGCTGCCAGAGGGCGTAGACACTCGGGCCAGCACTCTCGACGCGACGCGACGCGCGAGGACGCTGTTGAGCAGACCGAGTCTGGACCCATAGTAGACAGCACGGACCTACAAGCAACGCCCCGAGGGACGATCTCGCACTGCTGTTCTCGTCAGCACACGTCCTGTAAACGGGCAGAAGGGGCTGTCAACGCTCGGCGGACACACTGCTGGCTCTCATGCGCTCCAAACGGGCGGGCGTAGAGAGGGAGCGCCGTCGAATCTCCTCGGGCCCAGGGAAGCCTTTGCGAGCCATCGCAATGGCAGGACACACCGATATCGTGCTTCGCACACGCCGTAACAGGCTAGCGCGAGGAGACGCGCGCGCGCGCTCCGTGTCGAGATATCTCGGGTTCCCCACCCTCGGGCGGAGCGCCTTATGTGTGCCATCGAGATTGTCCGCTGTATCGAGGCGGGATCTTGCCCAACGGAGAGGAAAGCGAGCTCTGATGCATCGGCAGCAGACGCCCTGCCGTAATCGACGTCCCCTCCCGATGAGCGCGACCGTAGGTGCTTGAGCATCTTCGGATTCAGGGTCGCGGACAGCGACGTCGTCTGTTGGGCGTGTGGCCATCATACAGAGTCCCTCAGTGCCGTCTCGTGCATTCACGTTGCGATTCCTGGCTTGCTCATGGCTTGCCCTCTGAGTGCACGTTCTGTTTTATCCGCTAGTGCTGCACATACGGACGCTGCAATACTTGAGCCGTGTTATTCGCGCGAAGCAGCCTCCGTTCGTGGCCGGACAAACCGGCAGCTTGCGCTCCTGATGCGTAGCTTCGAACCTGTTAGCATGAACAGCCCGTGATGGGGTCAACAAGAACGGAAGCTCACCTGCGAGCGGAGACAAATCCTCACGGATGTCGTAACAACGTAGCCGACAATCGAGTTGGGTGGTGCTTCCCTCCAGAACCCTCTGGCGTTTCTAGGGTGCTACTACATGCATGTTAGAGGTTGGAATACACGCGAATCGGCACGGAGAGGGCTGGGACAGAGGTCCCGTCAAAGACTACTCGAAAGACGTCCGGATGCATCGAGGGTTGAGGGCTGTACAAGGAATATTCGCACTCACCGTTTAGACGAGAGCAAGTATGGTCTTTGCGCTGTTCCAGCCGCGCAGACCAGGCGACTTGACCACACTTCCTCGCGAGACCATGCGAGCTGCAGATGAACTGCGCGGACAATCGCGCCGACCAGTCAACCTCAGATGCCGGTATACTTCATATTCACGAGCTCCGACTATGCGCTGGAGCCTGCGCTGACGTTCACAACAAAAGACACGGCACACGGTGGGCATCGGCGAGCCCCTGCTCGGAGCTTCCGACTCTGCTCGGCGTGCCTGGTCGTCGAGGGTCCTACTAGTACAGCTGCAGCTCATGAGTGCCAGGGTCGTGTTGCGGGATATTTTCAGACGTACTCGAGAGAGGACGCGGATTGCCATACACATTCGCCGTGCATGTGCTTCTGCACCCGCGGATCTGTCCCGCGGAGGAGGCGCGCCAGGGACGCGTGGACGCGAGGCTGCGAGAGCCGCCACTATTGGTGCGCGAGAGGATGGGCGAGCGTTCACCTGCAGGACGACGCGAATACACCATAAGTATTCGCAGCGCGAGGTCGGGAAGACGAGCGTGCACTTGCGCCGCGTTCATTCGTCCCTCTCTCCTCTTCTCACTTCCAGACGCCTTGCTGTCGTACTGCGATGTCCATTCATCCTCTCACCATCGTCCCGTACGCTCCCCCGACGCGCGTCGACCCGGACGCGGCTCCCCTCGGACGTTGCGACCAGCTCAAGCTCGAGCTCCGTACTGCATTCAACGCAAAGCTCGGTGGGTACCTCCCCTTCCCTACCCTTCCATTCACACCATCTCCCCACCTACCCACCTCCCCACCTACCCACCTCCCCACCTCCCCACCTCCCCAAACTGCCGCCCCTCGCCCGCCCCGCACTCACACAGCCCCTCCAGAAGAACTCACCGGCATCCCAGGCGTGCACCTCTGGTACACCCCCGGCAAGTACGCCCGGCTCGTTGTCCTCAAGCACAAGTACAAGCTCGTGAACTGGCCCGCGCACATCCCCTTTGTCGACCTCAGCCGGATCAGGGGCGGCACCCGTCCGCTCGAGACGCTGCTCGACCTCTGGAGGTCCAATACACTCCGCTTCGAGCCCGCCACGGAGCGCAACCTGCAGGATGCTAGCGCCGACGCGGCGAGGGTCCATCCGAACCCGTCTCTGCTGCGGAACACTGCAGGAAAGGGGCGCAGACCGGGCAAGAGGGGTGGTGTTGACGACGACGACGGTGGCTACGAGGGCGATGTCGACAGCGAGCCCGAAGCAGACCTCGAGTGCGAGCCTTTGCTCCACGTGCGTAGCGGACAGTCTGGCTCTTCTGGCTCGTCCGATGCAAGGCTCGCTGCGGCTGAAGCGCAGGCTCTTGTCGTCAAGTCTCTCGTCCTGCACCCCGGCACGATGGAGCCCCTGGGCTACCATTACTCCTCGACTCGGCCGTCTGTCGCTTCCGCGCTGCTCGGTCTCCTCCCCCGCCAGCAACGGTCGGACGTCAAGAAGCCGCGGTACAGCACCGCAGAGGATGCGCAGGCGCGGGGATCCAGACGCCAACGGGAGGGCGTGAAGAGCGCGCGGTACGCACTTGAAGCTGGTGGCGATGGTGGGGGTGTCCTTGCATCTGGCGAGGGTGCTGGCCTTGCGCGCGACGCGGGCGGGTCTGCGCGTGCAGCAAAGCGTCGCAAGGTTGCTCCTGAGTACTGGCCGACGAATGATCCCGTCGAGGAGTTCATGGGCGCGGTCAAGGGTGGGGGGATTCCGGTGGGAGGCTCCTCGTGTCTGCCGCCGTCGTCCCCAGCATTGGCGGATGTCGGTCAACAGCCGGATGTCGAGCAACAGTCGGATATCGAGACAGCGTGGGGGTACTCGAGTTCCGAGGTGATTGAGATGCTGCTGTCGTCCGAGCTCGACGGGACTGAGGCCGCACCTGATGATGAAGTCAAACTCGCGCCTCTCGAAGACGAGGACATCGAGACCGCGCCCGAGGGGACATTGGAAGAGCGAACGTCCGACATCGAGGACGCGGACTCGTTTTGAGCGCGCGGCCAGGCAGTCCGCTCCGGGCTATAATAATCTTGGTAAATGAGAGGACACAGAAGGTGTGAATAAAGAGGTACGTACCTGTCCGCTTTGCACCCTCCTGAGGATTCGTACTGACAGTATTCTCGCGTTCAGTCTTCGCGCGTGGACATTGCCGTGCCGCGCGACGTGTACACAGGGCTCACCATCTTGGATTGGTATGCAGACGCTTGCAGGAAGCTTCTTGATGGTCGCGCGCACGACGCGGTGCCTGTTACCGGCGGAAAGTTGAGCGTTCGCACCGCGCGACATGTGCGCGCACAAGCCACTTTCGCGAATGCGAACGTGCACGTCCGGCGACACTGGTACTGAGGCCTCTCACCTTGTCTTCAAAGCCTCCCATGGGCACTGCGAACAGCCCCGGTGCGTCACACACACAGTCGATGACAGGGTGGGACAAGGGTGCATGGGGTGTGTGGAGGGGAGGCATCTTTCCTCGTTTTGAGCCATGTTCGTACCGTTCGCGTCCGCTTGGTGTACTTGGTGTTAATCCTACTAACACGCATTTTGACTTGCGCGGGTGTATGGACGAAAGAGCGCGGTGCGGTGCACTCGCTGCGAGCAGGCGGAGCTGCTTCCGTACGTATGGTCTTACTTGTTCGCACAGCTACCTCCCCGGTAGTCGTTACTCACGCGCTCCTCAGCAGGGAGTCTGTGGGGCTGTGTTCAGCGCAGCCTAAGACGACACCCCAGCACGGGACGTACAGGAGTTGCCATTTGCACAACGCATGCAGTGGTCTCGCGTCAACTGCTTTTGGCCCTGTACGCACCTCACCGTGGCTCGAGTGCCCACTCCGTCCGCCACATACGAGAGCATGCGCTGGGCTGAGTCACGTAAAAAGAGACGTACTAGCCTTGCTCCAAGCTCGCAACCTCTCGCTAAGGACGTCCGGATGCGCATGAGTGTGCAATAGGTGAGGAGGAGGAAGGCAATAATTCGATCTCGCCCTGCAATGTGCATGGAATGGGGGTGTACAGAGAGACACACCAAGCGAGTATCCCAGACGCAGACGAACGTACCGAGTGGAGAGACAGTGCAGGGAGCGTGCAGTGAGCACCTCGAGAGCAGACTGAGTGAGTCAAGTGGGGTGCAAGAGTCGAGTGCAAGAGTCCAGTCCAGTGCAAGAATTGAATCGCATGAAAGAGTCCAGTGGTGTGAAAGAGTCGAGCAGTGTAAAAAGGAATCGCACGACAGAGTGGAGCAGTGTAAAACGGACAGACTTGCTGTTTGTTTCTGCGGCTTTTTGAGAGATCGCCGTTGTGTGCGTGGAACGTGCAGGCTGCAGGTGGGTGTGGACGGATGCGCCAGTCTGGGCGTGGGAGACGACAGGAGAGAGCAGAGAGCAGATGGCAGGAGGCGCGCCGAGAGCAGAGAACAGCAGAGAGCTCAAGGGGGACAACAGCGCGAGCAGGGACGGGCGAAGGAAGAGCAAGGCAAGAGCGTGACGTGGACGGACGAGAGGAGGAAGGGAGGGGGATGATCAGACGGGACTAGTCCTGGCAGTGAGCGAGAGAGGGCGAGAGTGCGAGTGCGAGGGAAAGCGAGGTTGGGAGAGAGCCCGCGTCAACGTCACCGTCAACGTCACCGTCAGAAACCCCCAACCCCGCGCGCCCCAAGCCCACGTCCCACTCCGGGCACACAGACAACAGGCGGCTGAGCCGCCGCCACGAGTACCCCCCAGGGACAGGGACGGGCACGGGCACGGGGGCTGTGGCTGTAGCAGCGCGCGCGTCGGGCGCCTGGACGGCGTGCGCGTAGCACAGGTCGGCGAACGCGTCGAGCGGGGATTGGAGCAGCTGGTCGTCGAGCGCGGCGAGGCACGCTGCGTCGATGTGGAGGTACCAGGGCGCGCGCGTGTCGTAGTATGCGGGAGGGGCAGGGGGCGCGGTGGTGGAGGTGGTGGTGGGTGGGCGTGTTGATTCTGTCGATGGGGTGCGGGAGTGTGAGGGGGTGGCGGTGAGGGCGGCGGGGGCAGGTGTTGGGAGGGGGTTGGGTTCTAGGGAAGGTTTGGAGATTGGGGCGCTAGGTAGCGAAGGTTCAGGCGAAGGCTCCTCGATGGTGTCCGAGTCGTCGTCGTCGCTCTCCTCGCTATCCCACAAAAAGCTACCACCGTCAGACTCCTCCTCGTCGCTCTCGCTCCCCGACGCCGTCTCCGTCTCCGTC
>MU278753.1:0-11234 GCA_022385745.1 Cubamyces sp. BRFM 1775 | reverse complement strand
TCGAAGGGAGGTTCTTGAGGTCGACTTTAAGCCCAACAAGACGACTAGTGATAGGCGTTTGAACGTTAACGCGTTTGAGGTATCTTAAGTCAGGAGAGACGTGTAGCGCGCTCAACTTGAATGCGCCCACTGGCATCCCTTCAATACTTCCCTAAAGGCCCGGAAGCCGACACGATTGTTTGCTCCTGGAGACAGTATTCGCGACGATTCCTCTATGACACCACCTAAGCAGCTTGGAAGCTCTCTATTAAGTCACGGCTCAGAGCGGATACGAGGTTCCCGTACCGCTGCCAAAAGCAGATAGCAACGGCGTCTGCCAGACTTATTAACACTTTTTAACAGCTCTCCTGGAGCGCGGACCTTTTTAACTGTTATTAACACGTTATTAACATTGTTAACTAACAGCTGTTATAAAGTATGCGATAGTTCACCGTACCCTAATCAACTCGACATATGGTTGACGCCAGCAATGGTATGCCATCTATTGTTGCGTTGTGACCACTTCGGCTACTGATCGATGGTGCCAAGGATGGACAAGGCCGGGCCATACCCCGACACCTATGATGTCTCACATGCTGCGGGCCTTGGTGCCATCCTCGATGCAACGAAAATCAAGCGTCAAGTCGTCTTCAGAACACTCTCTGTAAATGACAAGACAGTTCCCGCGCCTGACCCCCGCATCCTCGAGTTGCACGCTGCCTGTGCAGGATTGCACACATGTCAGGGGTGGCGGAACATCTCTGCGAGTTGTACAGAGATACGGACAGTATTGTGGTCATGACGCAGCCGAATGCGGCATACGAGTTGACTCGTGCTTTGAGAACGTTGCAGATGGTATCTGCCACCGCTTAGCTTGTTCTTCACGCCAGTTACCCACTCAGGATTGAGGTCGTCCTCGATATTGGTGATGTGTGTTTGCGTTCATGTGTTGGCACGAAAAGGACATTGCATTTGTTTTTCTATTGAAGACCTGTAACTTCTACGACTGTGTGATCATCCACGTGCACCCGCTCACAGGTCATTCTACTGTAAGTTTCGCGACTCGCCGTACCCGTACGCCTCTCCGACGCCGCGAGCCGTGCGCGCGCAACAGACCACGCTCGCCCTCACCCGCTGTACAGTTGACCTTTCTCCCCTTCGCCAGACACTGTGAAGCTCGACAACTTCTGTATCGCCATCACCTACTAGCACCACCCGCCCACCCTCTCCTCCCACACCGTCTTCTACAACAACCTCTTCCACACTCGTATATTCGAGCGCGGCTTCTCAGACCAAAAATCCTGCGTCTCGATATACTCTCCTCGTTTGCCCTCTCGCGGTCGTCAGGGATCGACGTCTTCCTGGTAACGCTTTCCTACTTGTGCCGATCCGCGTTGCTCATGCGGTGATAGTAGTAGCGTGCGGTATCGGAGGGATGATCGATGATTGGTTGCGACGTGTACACGATGAGTGTGTAAACTGCTTGCATATCGCGACGTCACAGATCTGACACGATGTTGAGTATATAGGGATGGTCAATCTGTACAAAGCTCCACAGTTGGTCCTCGCAGCCAGCTGTAGAGACGGCTCTGAACGCTGTAGTCTACTGTACTAGTACATAGACAGCTTGCATGCAGCGTTGGTCGTCTGCACGTTGTGGGCGCGGATCTTCGGCTTCGCGGTAGAATTGGGACCGAGACGGACGACGGCGAGACTCGGATGGGGTGTACGTATTGCACGGACTCAGAGAGCTCGTAGACGAGACGGGAAAGCGCGACGGAGCGCCGTGCGGTCCACTGAGCTTTGGCTTCAGAGCTTCGTGCCTCGAGGGCCGCTTCGTGCTGGCTATACGTGCGTGTGCAGCTTGGATTCTGTTGTGCTGTGCTCCAGTGACTGACGGTTTTCTTGCGGTTGCCACTTGGAGTTGGGGCTTGTCCATGTGAGCGATGAATTGAAAGTTATCTGTGCGCTTACCTTGTTCCAACTTCTTCATCGTGCGAGTGCGCGGCCAAAGTTCAAGCTCGTATCGGTGTGACTCGGATGGAAGGACATCGGGTCCTCGCCCGTGAAGTCGTTGTTGGTGAGCTGGTCGAAGTGGGACTCTCCATGAGGTCTAGAAGGTCCAAAGAGTACTTCTGGTACGGTTGGCCGTCTCGGCGACGGGATGAGATGTTCTCGCTGGGCCTGCAATTGTTCATCAGACGTACATCTCTGATCCACGCGCTGCAGAAGCCATTGGCACGAGTGTACGAGCACAGGATCCGAACTCACATCGATGTACCAAGTACACCTTTTTGTGTATGCACTGGCAGCCTGAGCGCTGAGCGCTGAGCGTCTGCGTGTCCTAGGGCGTGAGAGCGTTACGTTAGCAGAATATCCTGCTGTTCTCAGACTCTGCCCGGACTCTACCGCTTGTTGCTGCCCTCTTCAGACTCTGATTCGCCTGACTCGTCTCTGTCTTCTGTCTTCTGCGCTGGCCGTGTACAGCAAGGAAACACGCATATCTTGCGCGCGGAGAGAACCTGAACTTGTCGGACCTTTTACCGCCACGTGTATCCCTACACGCACCCTAAGGAGTCATTGTGCACGTTTTGTCTTCTTGTTGCCCACCCAATATGGCTCCCAGTACAGAACAGGCCGTCGATGCCATCGATAAACGGCGACCCAGGCATATAATACTCCAGACTATTCCCCCCATCGTCTTCTCCACCCCCACCAACGCAATCACTGTCCGTTTCACCATGACTTCCGCCGCAACTGCAGGGATGAAACCGCTCATCGCCCAGCCTATCGCCCCGCCTGCACCCAGTGAGTCGCATGCTCTCGTGCCACGATCGTCCCTCATATGACAACTATCGCAGTCCCCACCCAGTCGCCCTCGCAGACGCCATCACAGACGCCACAGTCCGGGGACGCCTCAGTCCCCATCAGGCCTCCGTCTCAAGGGACGTTTGGCCCGAAGGATCGTGTCGACGAGCCGGCCAAAGGAGTGAGCGAGGAGAGGCTTCAACAGGCCATTGAACAGGCCATTGAACGCCTCGACACTCATATGGATCAAGAGTGCGCGCTGGTCAGAAAGGAGCTGAAGCAGGAAGTAGACCGGCTGGACGGCAGAATCAATGCGCTTGACAAATCCATAAAGGGGCACTTCGATGTCACCAATGCTACCATATGCCTCATGCAAGATGACATAAATGGACTGGACAATCGTATCGACGGCCTTGAGAAGACGATGAACAAGAGGTTCTCCGATCTGGAGACGAGGTTCTCCAATCTGGAGACGATGTTCTCCGATTTGAAGAGTGACGTACAGGCCGTCCTGGACCTGGTGAAGCAGGGCAGTCTGGTGCCTCTTGTCGTCGCTCAACCTCCTTCCTCCGAAGGCCATGGCACTGTGAGTCACGAAGCGCTTCTCCTCATTGTAGGACGCACCATGATACCATCAACTAACTTCTGTACAGGACAATGCCCCGGGTCCCTCCTCCCCCCGCTGTCGTCAAACCCTCTCTACGAAGTCAAGCAACGTTAGCCTGGCGTCCGCGCGCAAGCTCGCGCACACGATTCGTCACTCGGCTACTGTGCTTGCGCGCAAGCTCTCCAGGGCCAAGGAGGACGAGGACGGCGCCGGCCCGTCCGAGTGAGCAGTACGTCCGAATCGTCGTTGAACAAGCAAGCCCTCAGAGTCTCGCGCTGCGCATCCCCATCTCCACCTCCATTTCCATCCTCTCTCCTTGATTCTCCCTACAAGTGTGCACTACGTTATCTTTGTTCTGCCGTGTCTGCAAGTTTTCAGTACTCCCCTTCCGACTGCCTCGCACGATCTCGCTCGTCGCCCACCACACTCCTTGAATACCTCCCGCTTCATACCCTGATCCCCTCGGTCCGTACGATAAATGTCGCCCTCGCCATTCGCTGTCGCTCTCGTCCGTGTCATGTCAATGTCTGCTGTCCGTCGATGTGCTGTGTAACATACATATAATCGAAGATCATTGCTCTTGCGTTACACTGTACTTCTCTGTGTGCCGCCATACCTCGGCGTTGATGTTGACGCACAAGCACAGAGATTCAGTTCGACGTTACATCGATGGACTTGACTATGCGGCCTTCGGGAGAGGACCAGCAAGCGGCTTAATCAGCTGGCCGGAGAACCGTCAAAGTCGGTGGCCGCAGCTTCGCTTCGTTGCCCGTGCCACCGTCTGTGTGTCCCATGTTCATATGTCTGACATCTTGAGACGAATGTGCCACCCCACCGCAGCAAGGCATGCTCAGGCCTCCAGTTTCGACAAGGATGTACGCGATCCTGTCCTGTACATCATGAAGACAATTACTCGTAGACATAGCACAGGAACCCGCCCGTTGTGTCCATGACGTCCCGGATCGTGACCCCCTCAAGTCCGAACATCCCATCCGTCGGAATGACCGAGTCCAGCTGTACGCCCTCGCCCGTCAGCATTAATATACCAGCGCCAGACTCGGAGGAGCACCCCGAGCCTGTATGCAAAGAACGCACCGTCAGGTCGGGCGCCATACCGTTGGGGTAGTCCCGCAGAGCCTCGAGGGAGGTGATGTTCTGCACGGAGCCGCCCTTGAACGCCCAGAGGTTGGAGGGATGCTTTGTTTGCCACACGCGCCAGATCTTGTCGACCATCTGTTTTCCTCACGGGACATTGGATCGCGGTATGCAGTCAGATGGGGGCGAGGAGGAGAAAGGCTGGCACTATGATGGTACGTACGCCGTGGTGCAGGAAGAACATGGGTTCTAGAGGCGTATACAAAGTACAAGTTTAGACGGACATGCATCATTGTCAGGTTCGAGAGTGACTGACCGTTGGCGGAGAAGGTTGGTTGTGCGGGCATGCATCCAGGGAGCGACGCTGCGGGGCACTGGCCTGCGAGATCACTGTGGGGGAGGACCCGTCAGACCCTATACAGAGAGAGTCGCATATATCTGTTGGAACTAGTTGTATCATGACCCACCCTCCGAGGATGAAATGCACACTCGCGTGCGGGCCCTGTGCATGTAAGACCTGGATCAGCCGTCTTTCTCCTTTCTCTCGCCCAAGTCGCAAGTCGTCCGGAACGTCGTGGCCCTCACTGACCTGCGGTTCTTCCATCGCGAACTGGAACCCCACAAAGTCACCCTGCGGTGTTTCGTCCACGAGTGCACGTATCTGTTCGGGTGTGAAGCTCTCGTTCGCATATTGCGTTATGTTAGTGAAGACGGGCACGCCTGCGAATGGCAGGAAGGGCTGGAGCGTGAAGTTGCGGCGGAGGATATGCGGGACTGGGTAGGCGACGTGCAGGGCGCGGAAGCCGCCGTCTTGCATTTCGAAGTCTTTTGTGGGGTCGCCCCAGCCGCCGAGCCCGCCCAAGGGGTCGGAGTCGAGGAAGACGGGGCTATTTTGGACGTCTTGTGCATCTAGAATGGGTGAGCCAGATCGGTCAATAGCAGTGGGTTGATAGTACGACGTACCGATGGACCAGTCCCAGTAGGGAAACGCGCCGGTATACCCACAACGTTCTTTCAACGCCTTCTCGACTGCATGCACATACAGGCGATGGAACGGCAAGAACAGCCCGGTCTCGTGGATCTGCTTCGTATGAGACAAACGAATGATCGAGGACGTGCGAGGTGAAGTTGACCGACCTTGGTATTCAAGTCCATGTGCACATAGACGATATCGTCCCAATAACTGCCTGAGGTGTTCACGGGGCCGATCCTGGAGATGGACCGGTCGACAGACGGTGCGAGCGCGTCATCATGGGGTAAATCGGCAAGGCACTATAGAGCACTCAAGACTTAGTTCACAGTCATGAAGCTCCAATCTCAGCACTCACGTTGATGCCTGCGACCCATTCAGCACGCTCATCCGGGGTGAGCTTCCGCCACTCTCTCCTGACAGCTGGATGAGTACAGCGAGCTGCCTCGTGCTGTGTATTCAGGTGATCCCGGACTGCTGTGGCGGCGAACACAAGGATTTTGTAGAGGTCAGGCAGGCCGAACATGGCGACAGGAATCGCAAGCCCACAGTCCCCACAACTCCACTATCGCAAGGCAATTGAACGCGAGTCATGAGGCTTTATGTATCAGTTCCTGTTATGCTGCCTATCTCGTGGGTAGATGCCCACTTGGCACCGAGCAGAATCCATTTGCGCCCATAGGCCTAGGACGGGGGGACGATGGTCGGATGATGCTCGTTCTCACCCGGCGCGGGCGGAGTGGATCGAGGTTCACGTCACTCTTGCACGAGCCCGGTGACTGAACGGGGGAACGAGGCGTCCGAGCGTCGGGCGAGAGTGGCTTCAGCGAACAGAGACATCTGCAGAGCTCTCGGAGATGACGCGTGTTATCCGCTGCGAATATATAGCACGCAAGGCCTGTCAAGTCGAGGCCACAGCTCGCGAGTGACACACGATTTTGCCGGTGTCTACAACGCAACGTTAGCATAATTAAGCGAGTTTGCCGGGGCGACAACATAAGGCACCGTACCTCAATTCTGCTCAAGGACACCGTATGCTGCTTGGAGTCACTAATACCGAACGCCCGTCATTAGCAACCGAGTAGCTCGCAACGCGCGGTCCATCACCTGACGATCTGCACATGCTGCAAAGGGTGGGAGTCTCGCAATGCGCGGGGTGTCATCAGGACGTGGGCGAGTCGCCGACACATCGCGGGCCTTGATTGCACCAACAGGGGCGCAGGTTCGAGCTTGACGCATGGAACGCAACGCTGTAGGTTCAGTGGCTCGGGGTCACTTGACCGAGCTTGACATAGAGATCGAACGAGGCTTGTTTGCAGTGCGACCCTCGGCAGTGCAGCCCACCGTGGGTTCGGTCCACGGTAGCTCGGTTCGATGGCTAGAAGCGTCACAGGTGGACCCGAGGGGACAGATAGAATATTTACTCATTGACTTGAGTTTGTGGAAGTTGCCGGTGTCGGGTGCGTAGACTTATCCCATACAGCCACGGAGGGAGGTCGCAGTGCAATGGGAATGACTTAGGTGAGCCACAAGCTCCCGAACCAGCGCGGCATGTCTCGCCATTCGTACCTCGCATCAGAACTATGTCTCTTCATTGTATTTGTGTAGATTGCAGCCCCTCATGGTGTGTGTGTGTGATTGGTGCAGACGGGATGCAAGATGTGAAGCAATTGAGCGTTCCCTTAGGCAGTGGCCGGGTGAATACAACGTGGTGTGTAATCGCATTGATAAGGTCAATGTATCGGCTCTCGACATCTGGAAGCTTGGAAGTCACTCGTAGACGTAGCACAGATGACCTCCTGTCGTGTTCATGACATCTCGGATGGTCACTTCGGGAAACATTCCATCCGCGGGGATCGTCGAATCCAGCTGATATACGCGAATGCTCAGCTGTTTGTAGTACAAAGGGGCAGCTTCGACGAGATACGCACTATAAGTTCGGGAGGCATGCCATTGGGATAATCCTTCAATGCCTGCAGCGACGTGAGGTTTTCCACGGAACCGCCCTTGTATGACCAAAAGCTCGCCGGATGCTTGTTTTGCCAGTCGAACCAAACCTTGTCCACCATCTGCAGGGCACATCAGACGCTGTCAAAGGCGACGAGGAGAACAAGAATGTGGTGGCGCATACTTACGGCATGGTGCAGGAAAAACATGGGCTCTGGTTACGGAAGTGTCAAGGCTTGGCAGGAGACAGCGCGAGGAAAGAGAACCGCCACTGACCATTAGCCGAGAACGTGGGACCGGGGACGCAAGTGGGAGGAGAACCTGCAGGACATTGTCCGGCTAGGTCGCTATGCACAACGCAGGCCCTTTCAGCTTCTCACGCGGTGGAACAATCAGAATGTGAATTACCCTCCAATGATGAGATGCACGCTGGCATGAGGTCCCTGAACGATAGCACGTCGTGAGGAATCATGGGTCGTGAACGGTCACCTTCGTAGATACTCACCTCAGGCTGTTCCATAGATACTTGGAAGCCAACAAAGTCCCCAGGGGTCCACTCCACCATCTCGCGCACTTTCTCCGGCGTAAAGCTCTCGTTTGCGTATTGTGTCAAGTTCGTGAACATCGGCAAACCGCCGAGCGGCAAGAACGGCTGCAGCGTGAAGTTCCGCCGAAGGATGTGAGGAATGGGATAGGCAACCTCGAGGTGGCGGAAGCCGCCATCTTGAACCTGGATGTCCTTGGCGGGATCGCCCCATCCTCCCAGCCCACTGATAGGGTCGGACTCACGGAAAATGGGACTATTCTCCACATCATGCGCATCTGGGCATGTACTCGTCAACTAGTTGCATGACCGACGCTGATGAGGTATCCTCACCGATGGACCAATTCCAATACGGGAATGCACCTGTGTATCCGCAACGCTCCTTCATCGCCGTCTCGATGGCATTCACGTAGAACCGGTGGAATGGGAAGAAGAGACCGGTGTAGTGGATCTGCATGCGAAATGTCTTTCGTAAGGGCACCGTCACAATGGATGATCAACGATGCTCGCACCTTGGTGTTCAGGTCCATGTGAACATACACGATGTCATCCCAATAGCTGCTCGAGGTATTGACCGGCGGAATGTTGGAGATAGACGGGTCCACGGACGGCGTGAGCGCATTGGTGTGGGGCAATTTGGCCAAACACTGGAAGGTGGTCGTGAAAGAGTTGAGTCCTGAACCACAGACTTGGAATCACAGAAGCAAGGGCGCACGTTGATAGCTGCAATCCACTCGGCACGCTCAGGGTAGGTGAGCTTGCGCCACTCCCTCCTGACAGAGGGGTGCGTGCATATTGCCGTCTGGCTCCTGACCGCACAAAAACCCAGGACGAAGAGGGGGAGAAGAAGGAGCTTGCACAGGCCGAGCGTGTTGGACATGGCTGTGATTCTGATGGTCTCTCCTCGAGCAGCCAACTTCGACGCTGCCATTGAGGCTTTTATGCCCTGAACCTCGGTACAACGCGCCCGATCCGCCCGCGGCCATAGGACGGCGACACGATGCTGGCTCAATTTGCCCAATCCAATGAGCACGGGGCGTCAGTCGAGACCGACTGAAGAGGAGATAGGTACGGGAGAAAAAGCTCCCGAGGGTCGTCCAGGTGGGCTTCGATGAATAGGCGTAGTCGGAGTGACGGGCATTACACGGATGGATTACAGGTAACGCTGCGTCGCCCTGCGTAGGATGATGAGCGCAGGGAGACTTCAGCCAATACGAGTTTACGAACGTCATCCAAAGTTCACGATGATACACCAAAAGTTTCTGTGGCGTCAACTACCGTCCACCCACAGCATGGTCATGGGACACATGTTTTGAGTCGTCTGCATGCACGGCCCATGGGCCCCGACCCCCAGCAGCTACGTGACCATTGCGCACGAACATAAATAATCGCACCGTCATCATATGGTCCACATGATTGTCTCGGCGTTCAGCGCTGTACCTGATGTTTGGCTTCATATCCACTTCGGTGTCTTGATCGTTGCCGCTAGAGCCTTCATAAGGCGGCGCTCAGGGGAGCGAAGTGTACTTCATGCGAGCCTCGGACGGTCAACCATTGGCTCAGTCTAACAAAGCGCCCTCGAAGGTTGAGCTGTCAGTGTGTCAGCATCACCATGAGACCAACGGTCCCAAAGATCGCGGGTTGCTCGAGCCAAGGTACTCACCTCGGTGCTTGGGGCCCAACAAGTTCTCCTACCACGCAGCTATTCACCAGCACCGGGGTACGCGTAGCAGGTGCCGCGAGACGAAGCGTGATCTGTTTGTATTGCTAGCACATTCAGGAACGATGGAAAGGTGGTCGTACAGACTCTCTTCTCAGCATGCACGATCGGAGCGGTCCGTATTTACGGACATCTATGAGAGATTTTGAAAATGTTAAGGGCAGCCATATGAATTACACTGATAGCTCACCAGTGTCGAGAGTACACGTTCCGCCCTCACTGCATGATATACACCAAAGTCGAGCTCAGGCTCTCAGTTGGAGCGATGTATTGTGCCGCTCTTACGACGTTCGACAAGGCCATATTCCTGGCACAATGATCAAGCGCATTCGGTAGGCACCGATGCTTGACTCGTCCGCAACAATCCTGGAGATAGCTTCGCATACATCACGGGTTCTCTCTGAGATCTTTGAAGTCATACACAAATGCGGATTCAATACCTCGACATTGGACAGGCGAAACTTCACTCGTAGACATAGCACAGATACCCGCCCGTGGTGTTCATAACATCCCGGATGGTGACTTCGGGGAACATGCCATCTGCAGGGATGACGGAGTCCAACTGCAACATGTGTGATTAGCGTTCCGCATGACCACGGTGTAGCAGTTCAGACTATCGATCAAACGCGTACCGTCAGTTTGGGGGGCATGCCGTTTGGATAGTCCTTGAGCGCCTGCAACGACGTGAGGTTCTGCACGGAACCGCCAGTGTACGCCCAGAAATTGGCTGGGTTTTTCTTCTGCCAGTCGAACCAGACCTTGTCCACCATCTGACCGGTAGATTAGATGCCGCCAAACAGAACAAGGAGGTTAGTGCGATACTCACGGCATGGTGGAAGAAGAACAAGGGCTCTGCGTGCGGTCGCATCAGCGCTTAGCAGAGGACGGCCTGAAGACGGCCCATGGGCGTCTCACCATTAGCTGAGAATGTGGGTTGCGGGAAGCAATCGGGGGGAGAGCCCGCAGGACATTGACCTGCCAGATCGCTAGACAAATTGTGTTAGCTTGGTCGTTGACGAAACAATCAGGATGGACCATACCCTCCCAAGATGAAGTGCACACTCGCGTGAGGGCCCTGAAGGACGCCAATGCTCGTAAGGGCTACGTCGCCATCGATCATCGCGGGTTGCATACTCACCTGGGGCTGCTCCATGGAGAACTGGAAGCCCACAAAGTCTCCCGGAGTCCAGTCCACCATCGCGCGCACCTTCTCCGGTGTATGTCGGAGATTTCGGGCGAGCATCCCGATGTACCGCTCATCGAGTTGCCGCCGGGATGCTCTCAGGAACGCCGGGCAGTCATCAGGTCCCAAACGGGATACCTTTTAAGCGCCAAGATGCCATCAGACTGATCCTGATGGCGTCACGACAAGCCTCGCCCATCGCGATCAGCTTTGCGCGCCCCTCTGCTATCGTCTGCACCACCAGCATCCCCCTCTGTGCAGTTCACTTACTCCACTCGCTAGCAAGGCGCATTTCTTGCAGCGCATCCTCAAGCCGGATCATCGAGCCGCGTTCAAGAGCGCACCGAAACCGCACCCGCTTGCAGACGCAGCATGCCCCGA